>JAAEAF010008175.1:0-24211 GCA_011037195.1 Triatoma infestans | reverse complement strand
GAAGGCAAAAAAGGATGCGCAAACAAATAGCAGCAACAGAACTGGGGCAGGAGATTAGTTAATGACGTTGGCATTCAAAAAGGCAATAAACCAGGAAATGAAAATAATTGAGGAAGTGTGTGCAAAATAAGAAATAAAAATAAATTCGAGAACTCTTATTATAGGAACAATTAATACACGAACTTTATTGGAGGAGACAGGTTTGTGAAGTTAATGGAAGCGCCGTCCGAAAGGATGGCAATAAGTGGGCAAAGATATGCTCGGAGTGGACTTCCTGGAAGAGCAAGAAGAGAAGAAGTAGACGGATACTAAGACAGATGGAGAGACGAGATAGTGGATTGAAAAAGGTGGTGAGGGAGCGGGAGCAAGAGATAGGTCTGTGTGTGAGCAAAAATGATAAAAGAAATCGATTGACAGACAATACTCTGTCATTCGATACAATTCGATACATTGTCACAATGAGACTGTTTTTTCTCATTACAGACAATACTGTCCATCAGCAAACAGTGAGCCTTATCACAGGCACCTAGGAGGACCTATTATTATGATTATTATTAATTCTATTATTATGTTTTACCAATACTGAATTTTTAATTAAAAAATAATCTAGTGTGAAACACTCACACAACTTTCTTCTATTTTTTATTTTTAAGGGGATATGCACTGCAATTTGAAAGATCTATTGTTCCCCCGGAGCCTTCTAAGTGCACTGCCGGCCTCCGAGCAAGTGTTCTCTAACTACCGGAAAGGGAACTGTAGAGGCATCTAAGAAGAGAAAATCTATGGGTAGAATGCTGGATTCGAACCCGGAACCACCGCGTTGCTATAACCAGTGCGCTACCAATGAGCTAATCCCTTTCCTACGACTTTTTTTTACTGTAGTTAATGCAATTAGAAAATCATAAATTTTCTTTGAATTTAGATTTTTTTAATTTTTTTAAGAGCTCCTAACATAAATATAGAATGGTGGGGAAGCACAACACATAATCACTGCTGGTAGTTACTAGTGGGATCAGTTACTCACAACAATGTTAGTGCATATGACAGCGCCAATAATATTGAAGAAACTCAAATAACATTTTAAATTTAACGCCACCAATTTCGAAGAAAACCTAAAACTAATTTTTTACTAAAAACAAGTTGTCAAGTGAAGTTGACAGCTGTGTGGGTGTGCAGTGAGCATTTTAAGTTTAAAGAAATCAGTAATAAAAGGTAAGGATAAGAATTTGCTTCAAAATTTTTGCTTTTTCTTTTTCAGTATATTTACCCTGAAAGATCCTCTTTATTCTGCATCATCTTCGAGAAAAAAAAAAGAAGATCTTATTTATCTTTCTATATGAAAAATTACCTTTTTCCATAATCTTAAAAAATACATTTTCCCGTAGTGTATATAAAAAAAAATGCTTTAGTTTTTATAGTAAAGTCATTTTTCCAATCCCGGTCATTTACTTTATAGCCTGAAGAGACTAAAAAAGTAATATTAAACTTAACACTGTAGAGTAAACAATAAAGTCTAAAGCTGTAAGTAACAAAAGAAGTAAGTCTTTAGGAAAGTTGTATAAAAAAAATATCGTATAAGTAAGACTGTTCAATAAGAATTGTAAAAGAAAGAACAACGCAATTCAAGAAAAAAATCAATAAAATTAACTTAAACAAAAGAAGTTATATAGCTAATAATATGTTTACGTATAATATGTTTGTAAAACTTTGTATGCCAAACAATGGCAACAATTCTTTCAAATACTTTATCAAACTATATATATATATATATATTTATATCTTTCTATCGATATATTTTCTATTGAACTACAATAATTCAAGAAGTATCCTATCCGTCTTCTCCCCTATAGAAATTGGTTCAGTTTTTCTTAACAAAAGAAAATAAGAAAAAGTTTTTCCATTGTTCCTCAGATCTATACAATGGGCAGCAATACTAACTAATATGGCTCTTCATGGTTGGTTGGTCATTTCTCAGCCAATTATTACATAACTGCTTCAATTCAAAATTGTATCCTGCAAGTTTATGATAAATAATTATTTGTTGAATATGTAACTGGGTCCGGCAATGTTGGATATCATCTACGATTTTATCTAATGTAGCCATGCTTTATTATCTTGGTTCCGACCGGTTTCGGATTCTCAGCTATTGTGAGAGTAAGACTATAATTTATTCGTGTAGAGAATTGACTGCAAGTTAATGTTACTGTCACACACTGATTTATTAATCATTCTTGGGAGGATAGATCAATGTAGAGGATAGAGTCGTGTAGAGTTACTGAAATGGCACTTTGAAAGAAAGTTCTATAGCATCACCCCACCCAAACGGGATGAATTTCCCCGAAAAAATGTTTCAGATAAAAGTTGTAATTTATTCCATGATTAGTTTATATTAGCAAGTTCACAGAAATTCGTTGGAGAGGTTTTCGATAAAAAAAACATAAAATAATGAAAAAAAATTCTTCAATAAAAGGGTATTTATGGTCGATCAATTTTGACCAAACCTTTATTGCCACGTTTCATGGCAACGAAATCATACACATAGACAGACGATACACACACACACACACACACACGACACACACCATTCGTTAAAAACATTTTTTTTTTGTGTCATAATCAGGAGACTTCAGTACATGTATTTCCGGTGAAAACTCGAATTTTGAAAATTTGACACGATCGCAATACATCCCCTTGCACCATTAGAGAAAGTAAAAATTACCAGATAAATCACGAGAGATGTTTTAAGAAAACTGATAGGCTTTAAAATATGCGTATTTAAATCATACTCGAACAGCAATGGAAAATGCTCATTAAATATTGTAATTCATTTCCAATTAGAACCATTAAATTTTAATTTATTAGAATAAACTTAAGAATATTTTTTATTTATTTTTACATTAATGAAATAGGTTTAAAGGTTAACAATTAAATCGTACCACTTAGCAAATTACTGCCAGATTAACAAAACCCATTTGGTTTTCCAAACAAATAAAGCCAGTTTTCCAGCCAGTTGATGCCCGCCACAAGCTCATGAAGTTGCCAAGGGTCATCCTGGTTAATGGGTTGTCATTAATTATGCTGCGGTCTTTACTGTCTGAGATGGGAAGGAGTTTTTTGCCCATTCTGCAGCTTTCCTCTCCATCAAATCGGCTCTTGTGAGTAATTTATCACTTTTCACGCTCTTCTATTGGTGGAAAATTAAATTTTGTTTGATATTTTTTAACAATTTATTTATTTATAGTTTTTGAAGATAATATTATAATTTATTAGAGGAGGAAAGAAATTGAAATTTTCTGATGTTATTGTTGAAAATTATTCCAAGGGCTCTATCCTAAGCCTTGTGATAAATCCTGAACGGTACATTTTAATTCTATTATAAGCTACATTGTATCCTCTAGATCTAGCGACGCTAAATACTTCTGTCATTCTTGGATTTTGGTAAAGTTCTCCTCGGTTTCTTTGGTATTATTATCTAGCGATACTTACTGCTTAATTATTTAGTAATAGAAACTTTCTACTTTTTTTACATTTATATTTTGAGGGGATAACTCTAGATTCCTAGAATCGGTTTATAAGTTTTATAAATTTTATCCATTACTAGACTGAAGATTTATTGTGGTTCCAAGATATCCCTGCAGATTTATTGAATTGTAATTGTCTGAAAGAGTCAGTAAACAGGAACATACAGTTTTTCAGAGAGAACAGTGTGATGAAGTACTGTCAGTGTTTCTCTTCATTTCTATCATTATATATATATATATATACAGGGTGTCCCAAGGTATATGGATAACGACTTTTTTCGGAAACTAAGATAGCTAGAAAAAAACTAAAAAATACGTGTCCCCGTTTTGGTGCTTCGAGAAGCGAGATACAGGCACCAACTTCATTTTTTTCAAATGGGGAGTTGTGGTATTTATTTAAGAAATAGATGCCTTTATACTTTGTAAGAAAAATTTACTTGAACGGTTTTTTTCTTTGAGCGATATTTTACAAGTTATAAATGGAAACATGATTCTTATAAGAAATTTCAAAATGATATTAAAACGGTTTTTTGATTGAATAAGAAGAAAAGTACTATTTTATTATAAATTTTACTTCTCATTAATTACAGATCTTGCTCGAACTGGCCCCCCACCATTACAGATGTATTTCTTTGGTCGTAAGATACAATTGGCAGGAAAAAGCATGTGTACGCATCTCAAATGGTGGAGTCCAGTTCAGCAAGATCTGTAATTAATGAGAAGTAAAATTTATAATGTGGGAATAGGAGGCCTTAAATGATCGGGCTAAATAGTTAATGAAAAGAGAATGAAATTATTATTTTATTAATTAGAGTACACACTTTTCTTCAAGGCACACAAAATACACACAGAATACAAGACAGTGTTTATATTACTTCCTTCACTGCACTTGCTAGACTGATGGGAAACCAATGTAACCCCTACTTCTATTAGCATACAATTCTACCAACCTCTTTATAAATAGTACATATTAGGCACAATGACTGTTTTTTTTATTTTATTTCAGAATAATATTATGCTCACAGCTCGGCCAGCCTGGCATTGATTGGCCTCTCAATCACTACTAAAGTGAACTACTTTATCAATTAAAATAGAAAACAAAATAGACTAACAAATACTAAAACATTACAAACATTTACAAAACATAATACAAAAGTAAATATATAAACAAATTATAAAACAGTCAATTTAAAATAAGTAAACAAATACAAAAGTCAATTTGAAATAAACTTAAACAATTATTCGGTTCATATTTCTTAGACTACTCTAGGTTTTCAATTAACCAAGGTTTCATATTTCCTGGTGAACATACACCTTCATAAGGCAATTGTGTTAACTGATTGCCTTCGGGGTCCCTTATGACGTAGCGATCGTGATCCAATACTTTTTTTAATGACGTAAGGCCCTCGAAATGCTGGTAATAATTTTTTGTTAACTCCCGGAGTTACAACAACATTTGTGATTACTCCATAATCTCCTATTTTATATTGGTAAGGGGCTTTATGGTGGTCATTGTAATACCGTTCGTAGTAGTTGGTGCTATTCTCTAGCATATTCTCTGCATTTTTACGAATTTGCTCCAAATCACGAGTATTATTTTGCGTTGATTCTAAAGTCGGTCTTAAATTATCATCGGTTCTTCCATTTTGATTGATTCCAAACAAAAGTTTAGCAGGGGTTTCTCCGACTGAACGATTCACGGTATTATTAAATGAAAACTCTACTTTCGACAAAATGTCTACCCAAGTATTAGGGGTGACTGATAATTTTGAAAGGATCGGAGTTAATGTACGATTGACTATTTCAATTTGGCCATTGGCATGAGGCGTACCTGTCGCGATCATCACATGCTTTATTCCGTTTTCTTCACAAAAGTTCGTAAACCTTGCGGAACTAAATGCTGTTCCTCGATCCGACACGATTTTTATTGGCTTACTGTAGCTTGAGAAATAACATTCTAGCCATTTAATAACTTCGTCTGCGTTAGTGGTTCGAACGGGGTAAAATTTGACAAACTTGGTGAAATCATCTATAACTTCAAAAATAAAACGATATCTTTGTTTAGTTTTGGCCAAAGGTCCATAGTGATCGATGTGTAAACAATAAAAAGGTAATCGGACTTTATCATAAGAGTAGAATTTACCTTCAGGTTTACCCGATGCTTTCCGCGAGTATGTAAGACATTTAAGACAGTGATCAATATAACTTTGAATCTTCGACTTCACGTTAGGGAACCAATAAATCCTAGATAAGTATTCAAATGTTTTGTCACATCCTTGATGTCCTACAGTGTTATGACATTCCTGTATTATGGTACGTTCCATAGACTTAGGCAATAGAAAAATTCTTTAAAGTTTTTAGGAATTGGATAATTAGCCACGGCGGAAATATTAACAGAGGAAGGACGTATTCCATCTTTATTAATGAGATATCCTAAATAATCAACTTCCGTTTGTAAGAAACTACATTTAGAAAAATTTAATTCTAAACAATTTGTAACTAGCACTTCTAGTACTTGAATTAAAATTTTGAGATTTTCATCTATGGTCTGGGTGGGAATTAATATATCATCTAAGTAGATTAATATATGGCCAACCTCTAACATTTTTCTAAAAGCTGCATTAATAAAACGCATGAAAAAGGAAGGACCGTTAGATAAGCCAAAAGGGAGCCGCAAATATTCATACTGGCCCATAAAAGTTACGAAAGAAGTATATTTCGTACATGCCGCTTTGATCTTTATGTGGTGAAATGCGTCTTTTAAATCAAGACGTGAAAAATAAACTTTATTCTTTAAGCTATCAATATGATCGTCAATTCTAGGGATAGGATAATGCTCTTTTAATGTTATTTTATTTAATGCTCGATAATCCACTGCCATTCGAAAAGTTTCATCTTTTTTACGCACCAACACAATTGGACTAGCATATTGCGAGTTGCTTGGCCTTATAATTTCTCTTTTTAACAAGTCATTTATTATATTGGAAACAGCAGTTTTTTCTTCATAAGATAATCTACGGGGATTAAAATAAAAAGGCTCATGATCGTTTTTAAGTCTAAGTTCTAGCTCTAACTCAGTTACTGGATTATTAGGTTTTACAACATTAATGTAATGCTCTGTAATAATAGCTTTAACATCATTATGAATTCCTAAATCTAATTTACAATTAATATTTAAATCAAGTTCATCTACTTTATTATCATTATTATTTGAAACATCAATATTTAGTATGTCATGATTAAATTCATCATCATTTTTCTTAGTGTTATTTACATTAATTTTAATGCTAGTGCCTTGGAAAGTTATTTGAACATTATTGTTCGAAAGAAAATCTCTTCCTAACAGACAAAATGAGTTCATAGTAGCTTGAGGAACAATATAAAATTTAATCGGAATAGAAATTGAATCAATACAAATATTCTCCACAATTTCCCCTAAAATATTTAATTTACTTTTGTTTACGCCTTCAAATTGTACATTACCCAAATAAGGCTTAATATTAGTGTTAGCAGGCAAAATGCATTGAGACAATAAAAAATCGGACTTCCGCTATCTATAACTGCGTCAATTTTCTTATTACTCACCTCTAGTAGAATAGGTACTTCATAGGTTGGTGCGATCTGAGGTTCATTGCCAATTAGACTAATGGTGGTGACAACTTTTCCTTTGTTGTCCGCTGCTGCCGGTGACATCCTCGGGCACTCCTTTTTCTGGTGATTTAAGGATCCGCATTTAAAACACGAGTTTCTGTCTCTTCTTGGCAAATTACACTCTGTGGCAATGTGGCCAAGTTTTCCACAATTATAACACCTCCTTTCTCTTTGTGTAACCACCGTACTACTAATATTTTTATCATGTGCAGTAATTACTGCTTTCTTTGACTGCTCGATTAAATTTCTATGTTCGCTAGACTTACTGCTTCTTCGAATTTCTTGATAAATAGCTAACTTCTTTTTAAATTCGGCAATAGAGGAGCAACCGTACAATATAGCTTTATTTCTTACATCATCATTTATACCATCAATTACATGTTTAATGAGAGCTTCATCCTCAATCGTTCCTCGCCCAGCCAATTCGCGCATGTAACAGAAGTACTCAGTCACGCTCTCTTCTCTTTTCATTTTCCTGTTTGCCAACATACTGTGAAGAGCGGCACTATTGATTTTTGAGGGGAATTCTGATCGTAACAATTTTTTTAAACTGGCCCAATTGTTGATATTTTTCTCACAATTAATTATAGTTTTAGCATAACCCTTAATTGATTTCTTTGCGAAAATATAAGTTTCTAAATCACTCCACCTCATCAATTTTCTATTATCTTCAAATTCAGTGATCCATTGATTAACGGTATAATTATCACTTCCGGTAAATGGACGAATGGAATCTTCTACATCCCTGAAACTTAACATAAATTTAGGTTGATGATTTACCTCAGCTTTAACGGTACTACCCTTCTCGGTTTCATCTGGTTCTTCATCTTCACTATCATCTTCGCTTTCATTCACCTTATTTAAAGTGTCTATATTCATTAGAGTAAGGCAAATTCGTCTGGCCAACTCATTTTTATCACCATCGTAATCGATCTTTAATAAATTACATATCAAACTCAAATCGCCTTCTGTTAGATTTTTATTAATGAAAGTTATCTTACTTGAAAATTCTTCAGAATCCTCTTCAAACTTAAATCCACTGAATTTACGCAATCTAGCTCTCTTCTGACGATTGCCATCCTCCTCGAAGACTAGCAGGTGAAAGGCACGAATCGCATTAATCGTAGCCTTACTTATGTTGCGTTCAATTTTTTCAATTTGTCCTAACGTGGCCATTTTACTTGCGAACCGAACTTCCTTGCCGCATTTATAAGCCGAAACTTAGCTTGGACTAATACTCACACTTTAGCCTGAATTATCGCCTTCACCCCGAATTAAGATTGGTTTTAAGCTCGTACCCCACACCTGAAGCTGTGGGATGGGGAGGCCTTAAATAATCAAGGCTAAATTGTTAATGAAAATAAAACGTAATTATTATTTTATTAATTAGATAGAGTACACCCTTTTTCAACGCACATAAAATACACACAGAGGTTTATTGGTACAAGACAGTGTACATACTACTTCCTTCACTGCACTTGCTAGACTGATGGGAAACCAATGTAACCCCTACTTCTATTAGCATACAATTCTACCAACCTCTTTATAAATAGTACATATTAGGCACAATGACTGTTTTTTTTTTTTATTTTATTTCAGAATAATATTATGCTCACAATAATAAAATAATACTTCTCTTCTTATTCAATCAAAAAACCGTTATAATATCATTTTGAAATTTCTTATAGGAATCATGTTTTCATTCATAACTTGTAAAATATCGTTCAAAGAAGAAAACCGTTCGAGTAAATTTTTTTTTACAAAAAATAGAGGAATCTATTTCTTAAATAAAAACCACATCTCCCCATTTGAAAAAATGAATTGGTGCCTGTATCTCGCTTTTGGAAGCACCAAAACAAATTTGCAAATTAAATTTGGATTTCTAACAAAAAAAAACTACGGGAACACGTATTTTTTAGTTTTTTTCTAGCTATCTTAGTTTCCGAGAAAAAGTCGTTATCCATACACCTTGGGACACCCTGCATATCTATATATATATCTATATGTATATATTATATTGTGTGTGTGTGTGTGGTGTGTGTGTGTGTGTACTGTGTACATATATATTTAATATTTATAACAAAGTAAATTACGTTTAAAATATAAAATAAAATAAGCCTTAAAGTTGTTGTACAAAAAAGTCAGCTTTAATATTTACAAATCTGGAAGTACGTATACTGTACTAAAATGATAATTTTGAAGGAAATTTCATCTCCCAATTATCTATGAAACACCTAAAATGGCAAATAATATTGTCCGGTTTTTATATATATACACTGATGGACAAAATTAACGCACCACCCTTATTTTTTCATAATTTCCAATTTGTGCAAATTTTGGACTTTAAAAATATTGTTGGTTGAAAAAATAAGTCAGTTGAAAACGAAATTGTATTTTACATAGGTAAATCAAAGGTACATAATGAATTTAAAAAAAAGTCTTAAAAAAAAGAAGATAAACTTAAAAATAAAAAAATCTTAAAAAAAAAGAAAAATTTTAAAGAAAACCTTCTCAATACTGGGTATTTCCTCCTCTGGCACGAATTACGTCTCTTAAACGCCTTGGATAGATTGGAAGAGGTTTTGGATGAAATCCTGAGGAATGCTGTCCCACTCTTCTACAACAGCCCTTTCCAATTCATCAAGGGTGCTTGGACACGGATCCGACGTCGTACTCTTCGCTTAAGTTGGTCCCAGACGTATTCAATTGGGTTCAAGTCTGGACTCCGTGGTGGCCATACCATACGCTCAATCCCAACCTCAATCAGGTACTCAGCAACAATTCGTGCTCTGTGGGGTCTGGCATTATCATCCATTAATAAGAATCCCTCGCCGATGTAAGGAGCAAATGGCACTACATGTTCTTCGATTATGTTTTCTAAGTACCTCTGAGAGGTTAAAGACCTTCCGCGCACAACAACCAATTCAGTACGACCATCGAAGGAAATGCCACCCCAGAACATCCGTGAGCCCCCACGAAATGCCACCTGAGGGACCATACAGCATGGCGCGTACCTCTCTCCTGGGCTTCTCCATGTGTAATTACGGCCATCTGAAGAATTTAAACCCACTCTCACCTCATCTGTAAAGAGCACTCTCTTCCATTTGTCTAAAGTCCAATTCACATGTTCACGTGCAAACTGAAGCCTGGTCATTTTGTGGACTGTGGTAAGGAGAGGGCCACGAGCAGGATGTCGGGCTCTAAGGTTACTTTCGTTAAGTCTTCTTCTAACAGTCCTGCTGGAAATAGAAACATTTCGGACCTGCCTTATGAGACTTTTTATCTCATTTCCCGTGATGCTCCGGTTTCTCAAAGCCAGGTGCCGGATGTACCTACCGTCTCTCTCTGCTGTACATCTAGGCCGACCTTGCCCCTCTCTTCTTGAATGACCTCCTGTTTCCCTAAATCGCTTTAGAGCCCTGCCTATAGACGAGTGATGTACGCCCAGTCTCCTAGCGACTTCACGCTGACTGTACCCTTCCTCTAGCAAAGTCACAGCTTTAACGCAATCATGTTCACTTAAATTACTTACTGCGGCCATTGAACAAAATTCTTTTTAAAATGCACAAGGATAAAAAACAAAAAAGTTCAGAGTAAAGAGAAAGAATGAGTTGGAATAAATTTTATGTGTAGATTGGATGGGTCGGGTCAAAGGCTATGTTTGTGAAAATGGGATTAAAGAGTAAAGAAAGTATTATTCATGGTTTATATTGACTCTGATATCACCCAAATATCAATAGTTCACCAAAACAAAATCGGGAAGATAATTTATTTAATTTTAACTAAACAAAAATTGAGTGGTGCGCTAATTTTGTCCATCAGGGTGGTGGTGTGTTTTATATATATATATAAAACAACAAAAGTTCAGTAAATTCGCATATCCAGTCACACGTGGGACCTCCATAGTCAATTTCGAAAATCTAACATGAACGCAATACTTTCTCTTAATGCAATAAGAGAAAATAAAATCATGCCACTTATTCAAATAATATAAAGTAAAATAGGCAAAACTTCTACGACCGTGCCCTGTAACAAATTTTATTCCTTGTAACTTTCTGACAAAAATTCCATTCATTTACATAAGATTGTAACATCGATTGTTATTGCTAGACATTTGTTGGTCATCGACTTCTTTATGACTGCCATTTCTTTTACCAGCTCTTTCATTCTCTCTCTCTCTTTCTGTTTCTCCTTGTATTCTCTTTCTCTCCTACGACTTTCTGATTCCACTTGCCCTATCCAACTTTTTTTCCCCCACCAGACACGATAGTTTCATTAATTTTGTTCTTAATTAATCTTATCCCTTCTCTGGTGACAACGTCGTCTACACCTACACAAACTTAAATAATGAGAGAATTACTCCACTAATCGAATTTGATAAAGTAAAATTGTGAAGTTGGTGCTAAAGGGATTATTTATTTATTTATTTTTTTAGAAACGGGATCTTCGGTTTAGTGTTAAGTCAATATCAATATTAATTAAATTAATGATTTTTTTCCTTATAATTTATATTAAACCAAAACAGTATATATAGAACCGGTTGTGTAAATACAGTATTAGGATAGATGTTTTACTTGTTTACTCTTTTCTTGGATGTAAACGATCAAAATCTATTGATTTTTTACACTGGTAGGGATTAGTTATTGACGATTACTGAAAAGGAAGACGTTTAACAGACACTTTTAAATCACTATTTATATTAGGCCGTTTTATGGAGCTATGAGTAAGGTATATGGAAATAGAGAGTGCGGGGAGCAGTAGTTTTAGCCAAAAGTAACTTTCTTCGCACTTTGCTGGTTTCGAACTCTGGTTTATTCAGTTGTAGTTTAAAAACCTCTTTGCTGATTTTAGACTCTTCTGTTCTTGTTTAAAAACTGCTTAAAGACTTTTTTAAGATCAGTAATTTGCCTTCCAATTTATTATACAAAAATTGTTGGCAAGTTTGAGCGGAGCTTGTTTGTCTAATCTGGCAGTTAATTCGAGCGATCTGCATTACCATATCAAATGCATAGTATAGAGCAGTGGTTCCCAAAGTGGTCCCTACGGACCCCCAGGGGTCCCCGGTATCATTCAGGGGGTCCGTGGAAAATTAAAATTGATTTGGGGGTCCCTGAACAACGTCATGGGGTCCGCGCAAGGTTTAATATAAAATAATAAAATTGTGATCCATTTTTATTATTATTGAATTTAGCAGTATTGTAGGGGCTCAAAAACTAAGGAGACAGGTAAGGGGCTCATACAGGAAGGCTGTCCGGGCTGATTCTTCGGAATCATGGGATAGTTATAACAGTATTAAAAGAGCATATAAATATGCTCTGAGCAGAGCCAAGAGGAATTCCTGGAGATCCTTTTGTGAGGATATAAATTCGTTCCAGGAATCATCTAGATTGGTACGGATTCTTAGTAAGGATAGGGACAGTCAGTTAGGTACCTTACGATACCATGATGGTTCCTTTACAGGGGGGGAAGGGGAGCACTGCAGCTTTTGCTTGATACTCACTTCCCGGATAATATTGGTTTAAATGCTGCTTCGTCTTTGGTGGGTGGAAGGAGATGGGACCCTGAAGATGTATCCACCTTAGATGAGGTAGTTACACATGATAGAGTCAGTTGGGCCGTACAAAGTTTCTCACCTTTCAAGTCACCTGGACCGGACGGGATTTATCCTTGTCTGTTGCAAAAGGGTGGGGGCGTGCTGACGAAGGTATTGTTAAGATTGTTTAAAGGATGTTTGATGTTTGGTTATGTACCAACATTATGGAGAGAAGTAAGGGTAGTCTTTATTCCCAAGCCAGGAAGAAACGACTACTCTGACCCCAAGGCATTTAGACCCATTAGTCTTATGTCTTTCCTCTTGGAAACTCTGGAAAGGTTGGTGGATAGGTATATTACTGATGGTCCATTAAGGGATCATCCTCTCCATCCTAACCAACATGCTTATATTGTGGGTAAGTCGACAGAGACTGCATTACATTGTCTCGTCGGAAGGATAGAATCTGCTCTGGAAATAAAAGAATATGCCCTAGGGTGTTTCTTTGATGTTAAGGGGGCATTTGACAGAGTGTCGTTTGATGCTCTCGAGGATGCCTTGGTACGAAAAGGTATACATCCCGTCTTAATCAATTGGATAGGTGTCTATCTTAGGAGTAGGGTTATACAGACTTCCCTTAGCGGGCGCACTATGATAGTACAAGCGGGGAGAGGGTGCCCTCAAGGGGGTTGTCTCTCACCAAAGTTGTGGTGCGTAGTCATGGATGACCTTTTGGTTGGGATGAATTCATCGGGATTTTATGTGCAATTTAATTAACTCAAAAAATGACATAGCCTATATGACTGATTTATTTGCCAAATTTAACGCAACTAATTTGAAACTACAAGGTGACCAATTAAATTTAATCAAAATTAAAAGCGTAATATCTGCGTTTGTTGCAAAACTTTTTCAGTACAAACAAAACTTGGGAAGAGGAGAATGTTCTCAGTTTCCAAATCTTTCGAAATTGCAAAATAGAGATGAAGATTTGCTTGCTTACTGTCAACACTTAACGGCTCTTCATGCAGACCTGAACCAAAGATTTGAAGGCATTCTTCACATGGATATTCCCGACTGGGTGTTGAACCCTTTTGCGCGTGGACAAACTCAGATCCCAAGCACAGATGTATCCATACTAATACAGGAGCAGCTTATTGAATTATCCACAAATGAAGAACTTAAACCAATGTTTGAACAAGGATACCACAAAATGTTTTTTCAATTTGTAATTTTTATACTTGTAGCTTTTTCACTTGGGAGGTCTGTGGGCACAAGTTTTGACTATAAAAAGGGGTCCATGGGTCAAAAAAGTTTGGGAACCACTGGTATAGAGCATCTGTGGTGCTGTTATACGGAGAAAACAATGAACATTTAACTAGTGGTGCTGTTGTACGGTAGAAATAGTAAACATTGAACTGATGACGCTGTTGAATTGATTGGTGAGAAATTCACCATATTTTCATCACAATTTTTCAAGGTATAAGGTCGGATAAATTACTTATACCCTCATAACATGACTTATGAGAATATAAGACATATCTTATGAAAGTATAAGACCACAGCGTATGGCAAAATAGCCGAATTTCTACCTTGTTTACTCTAAACAGTTATAATTGAGAAGCGCTTCAAATAAATTGTTGAAATAGCCATTCAGATTCACAGGTATCCGTTGATGTTGCCTAAAGCATTAGTATGGAATGTTCAATTGAATACAAAAAATTATGACTTAAAAAGCATCTTGAACATTAATTTCGAACAGAATTATATAGTTGATGTGGTGGTGTATTATATAGTGTGTAAGAACTATATAGAATACTTCGGATGAGGTAGTGCTACTTAAACGGAATGTCGAATTTCCGGTGATAATGAAATTTCGAAAATTTAACATAATTACAATACTTCCTTTTACCGGCAGTAAGTAGTAATTAGAGAAAGTACTATCTAAGCCTAAGAAAGTGCTGTCTAAGGAAGTAATGAATTATAATTAGATGAAATGAAGCAAGATATCTCACCTGTTATAAGATTTTAAATTAGACAACTGGAAGATGTTATTCTGAGTCGTCGAAATAAATTATTTCATTCATATTAAAAACATATTATCATTATTCTGAGTGCGTTATTAAGTAATTTTTTTTTTATTATGATACTGATAAAACTGAAAATATAAAATTTTATGCAAATACTTACTTTTAAAATATTGATATTGTTATGCATTCCAAATTTCTAGAAAAAGGTATTGTATTAATGAAATGCCATTTCTATTGCAGAATCAGTCCCAGCCTCGTGTTTACATTCATGTTCTGAGGAATAAATTTCCGACAGGTGGCGCCACGTGAATAATAAATAGAGAGTAGCATCAAGCTTTTTGATCAAACTTTCTCTTACGTACAGTAAAAGTTTTTTTTATTTTTATTTTTATTTTTTGGATTTTTTATGTTTTTCATCATCTTTAAATCTATGCAGAGAAAATCCGCGAATATTATTATTTTAAAAAGTAGGTTTAAAGAAAAAAGGTGAAAAAATGTATTTTTAACACTTACAGGAAGCTGTAGAATCTCAGAAAGTAGAGATCAAATTCCACTGGCTTGCCGAAAGAGCAGTACTGGGTTCAATTCTCGGCCTATAGAACCTAGATCTTGGAGATTTATAAATTATAAATATACTAACTGTACAGTAAAGTAGTTACTAATTGCCTCGTCCGCGTACAAAAAACGCGCGACTTTGTTTTAACAACATTTCTATAATATAATTTTTCATTTCAACTCAGTTTTTCACAGGAATGCTTTACTTCACAATTTCCACCAAAATGTTTTGAAATAAATTTTCCCTTGGAAATATTCAAGCAAAAATGGAAATATGCTTTAATATTATTGTGTGTCGGAGTTTGTTTTAAATAATTTCAATTGTAATTATCTACAGGAAAAGATATGTGACTTTCTCTTAGGCCTAGTAAAAGGAAATATTTCGATCGTGTCAGATTTTCGAAACTGAGGTTTCATCTTGGAAATACTAGTGTTGAGGATCCCCGAATACGAAAAAAATTATCTTTAGCGAATGTTCTATATATGTGTGTGTGTGTGTGTGTTTTTTTAACAAAATATTTCAAAGAGGAAAAAACAAAGGAACCTCAAACTTAGTACTAGTCTTGTTTCTGCGATTTTCTCAAACTTCGTACACTATCCCTCTCACATAAATACTGTAAGTTTTATTTGTCATATTTTCCCGGAAAAATTGAAGTTTGGGGGTTTCTGAGGGAACAGTAGCATTATTATGCTTTCCTTTAAAGTACCACTTTAGTGAAAAGTATTGTAACAACAGCTAATATTATTACAATATACGATAGAGTAAAAGTAGAATTATAAATTTGATAAAAATCGGTTAACCGAAATTGCGACTTTACCGAAACGTTACAACAAATTTTCATTAAAACTTGAAATGTTCTCTGCTCAAATAAAAACTTTTCACTTTTATTAAAAACATTTCCTGAAACAATTCTATTTAGTGGGGTTTTGGGTGTCGGTCAATTTGTTTAAATTTAAATTTGCACAAACTTTGTTGGTTATTCATAGACGGCACTCCATATAAGGCCGCTCAGTTGTACATGTAAAATCTTGTTTCCACTTTTATGTATGGTCAGTCTAACTAAATATTATAAACGTTGCGAAACTTTTATTGATTAACAACAATTAATTGGAGTAAGAGATAGACATGAAAGTGTCTCTTAACAGATATTTTTTTTTTAATCTGGTACTCTTAATTTTATATTGTAAATTTAATTGGTAGTTAAATAAATTCTTTATATATAACACGCAAAATCACAAAAAACCACTTGGTAAAGCCATTTTTTGTAATACTGATTACATATCTGATAATGGTAAGAGAAAATAATAATAAATTTAATTTTAATCAGGATGAATAAACAAGAGCAATCGATTTCTTTAAAAAAAAAGAAAAATAATGAATGAGAAAAAAAATGTTTAAGAGAAGATGGATGACATTAGACCAGAGAGAGGAGGGCTTGTGATTGACAATCAACAGTTTCCTTCGAATATATTTCAATCAATTTTCACAATATCTTCCTTCATCCATTCAGGTACTTAACTTGAATCTTTGGTAGTCTCTTAATTTTCTCCAAGTTTTATTTAATGACTCACCCCACTACCGCGGGATGCAAAAAGCTTTGTTAAGGATAGAATGCGTAATATGTTAAAACGTTGTAACTCAATAATAAGAGGTTTTTATATTATTTTATTTTTTAAATTACAAAATAATTGAAAGATGAGTAGCATTTTAATAGTTTTCATGCTATTATTTCACAGAATCTTATCAAAGTATAACCTTTTCAAAAACAATGAACACTATGGAATAGCGGAGAAAATGTAACTTGATAACTATAGAAAAAGTTAAAAAATAATAATCAGCAGGGAACTGCTCATTTTCCTCACGTATTTTCTTTCTCAAGTCTATATTTCCACCATTTTTCTTTATTATGTTCTTCACTCAGGGATTTCCCTTTCTTTTTCCCCCTCTCCATTTGTTCTTTTCAATAATATATCCTGAAAATACGATGAGTAACACATATAATAGCAGTTAAGCTTCTATTGATCGCAACACTTTGGGAAAATTATTATTAATTAAAAATCAATTCTAATTCTTCACATTAGAACATATATTTAACGTTTATTTATCCATTACATTACATATAAATAAAAAGATAATGAGTAACCCCTAACATTAATGGTTGTGCAATAAACTGGTTATAAAAACATATAATAAATGTAGTAACTCACCTTAATCCACAGACCATTTAAAGTCTATTTTTCTGGAAAATTGTTTCGTAAAAAGTTTTCGCCTTTTATTAAATAATAATAATAAAATAATTGAAAAAAAATTGAGTCGCTTTCAAGATAATTCCGAAAAATTTAGCAAACTATTCTGTTAAGTTGCAATTCCGGGTAATACCTACTGATTTTCATCAAACTTCGAATTAGTAAAGCATTTAATAGACCTTATCTTTGAGCGCAAAGTGGAGCCGCTTCTGGATATCAGGGAAACGCGGATGTAGAGGGCAAATGAATGGGCGGACGAGTAAGTTAGATAGGGAACTTCATTACCTTTTTGAAGTCCTGAGAAAGCTATAGCCGTCACCAAGCAAATGCAATTGAAAAATCAAACAATGGTAGAAGAGGGAATTAAAGGAGAATCGGGAGAGCCACGGAGAGATTTTCCCACACTAATAGATTTATAAAAAGTATCAGACAGAGGGACTTGAAGTATATTCTCTTTCTGACTAGGATACAATTAAGATATCATGATAGACGCACTTACTGCACACGATTGGATAATCAATGTTTTGTACAAAGTAGGCAGAACATCCTTTGCGTCAGAATTGTGATGTTAGAGTCAGAGAAATGGTATACTATTACATAGGTCACTGTCCCCGTTTCGTCAATACTAGGTACAGCATATTTGAGAGTTGGACACCCACAAGAGAGGGGAATTGGAGAATTAAGCATATCTTAAGGTATCAGAGACATTTTCCGTGATAGCCTGCTTCTTTTTGTGGCACGAAACCGGTCGATGACCACAAAATGAAGCAGGCTATCACGGAAAATATCTCTGATGCTTTCCAGCTCTGCGGAACCAACCACCACAACAAATATCTTAAGGCATTGCAGTTGACAGGTATACTGCTAAGGGCGGCTTCTAGGAGTAGGCTTTTTTGGGGGGGGGGGGATGAGACCATATTAGCTTAATTGTTCTTGACGACCACGGGTCTCAGCGCCTTTGCGGGTATCCCAATCTGACAATACGAACAACACTTACCATAATATCCCTACACTCAAATTTATTTATTTATTTATTTATCCTGTACAGCAATAACAGTCATTTAGACCATAAAATTTGCAGTCAAATACAAGGAAAATGTATATATTCACAAGAGAATAAAAAAAAAAAAAATTATCACACGATTATATGTAAAATACAAATAAATAAACTGCACACAAACACTAGAAAATGCAAAGATTTTTAATATAGCTTTTATTAATATAAATTAAATCCTTTTCAGAGGGAATTGAATTATTTCAGCTTCTGCAGCAAAGAATGATTAGATCTCTGTTGGCTGAATGATTAGATGCTGAGATTGGTAGTGCAAATGTCGGAGTCTGCCTCAGTCTAACGGGAGGCACATAAAAAGGAAGGCTTGCTAATAATTCGGGACAGTCTATATCTCCATTAAACAGTTTGAATATAAATAGAAGGTCTTTCCGGCATCGTCTCTTTTACAATGATTCTAAAAAGATTTCTTCTGAAAGCCTTTCATTTCTCCTTAGGAAGTAGACAAACTTATTTTGAATCCTTTCGATTCTCTTGATGCCCTCAGCAGTATATGGAGACCATAAAATAGACGCATATTCGAGCATAAAAGAGACTAGTGCGTTGTACAAAACCAATAGAGCCTTTGCATCAATGCCTCCAGAGAAACCCTTGAAATTTGGATGCCTCCCTGCATACATAGTCTATGTGGGAACTCAATGTCAGACCTGAGTCCAGCAGGACACCCAAATCTTTTACAATTTCTATTCTCTTGACCTTTACTTCATCCAGATAGTAACTGGCTCTGACATACGCCTGGAGAACGTTATTACTGAACATTTATCGGTATTTAACTCCATATGATTATCTGTGCACCATTTAAATACCTGTGAAAGCTTATTTTGTAATATTATAGAGTCATCTCTAGCTTGCACTTTCAAAAAGAGTTTGGAGTCATCAGCAAAAATAATGATTTAACGTTCTCTAAGTTGGTCAGTAGATCATTTATATAGATGAGGAAAAGCCATGGGCCCACATTCGATCCCTGGGGAAACCCGAGTTCACCAGTATCTCTCTAGAAAGTTTTCCGTTCCATTTGACAATCTGAATCCTATCCACTAAGTAAGAACGTAACCATTTTAATAGTAAACTATCTACACCTATTGCTTGTAAGTTTCGAATCAGGATATCATGTGAAATTCTGTCAAATCAAGGTAGATAGTGTCCACTTGGGCTCCTTCTTGGAATGCATCCATTATGTACTTCAATAGACAAGCCAAATTTGTCTCTGTAGAGCGGCGAGGCAGAAAACCGTGCTGTCTATTCGAAAGAAATATGTTGAGTGGATGCAAGTGACGAACAACTAAGGACTCCAGAATTTTACTGACGGCATTTAAACCAGAGATCGGACGAAAATTTTCAATTTGATATAAACCTTCCTTTTTTGGAATAGGTGTTACCAAAGCTTCTTTCCACTTGCCCAGAGCGATACCAGTCCCAAGGGACTGATTAAAGATAATGTTTAATGGTGTAACTAGGGACTCCTTGCAATGAAAGAGAAAGAGAGATGGAATTCCATCCGGCCCAGGTCCTGCTTTTAGATTGAGACGGTCAAATTCCTCTATGATCTCGGCAGGAGTCATTTGGAAAAAAGAAGAAGTATTAGAACCCCAACTGTAGAAGATAGGCTGAACCTCTACTCCCTTAAAATTAGTGTATGCTTTTTCGAAGTAATTGGCAAAGACATTAGCAACCTGGATAGAATCAGAGAGTAGTCTACCATTGCTTTCAACTGATTTCGGAATTACATTTAGCCTCTTATTTTTGATAAAATTCCAAAATTATTTGGCATTTTCTTTAAAAAGTTGTCCATATTTTTTACAAAAATTATAGTAGTTTCTCCGCAATGCGCACTTTAGTTCAGTTCTAATTTTAGAATAGTCCTTATATGCTTCATTGGACAAAGACCTTTTATATCTTTTGTGTAATGACTTCTTCTTTCATAAGAGTTTTCTGGTACCAACAGAAAACCAACAAGGAAATCTACTATTTCTAACAATTGAAGCTGGCACATATAAGCTTATTGCAGCCTGTAAAATCTCATAAAATATGCTTACATTTACGTTAACGTCGGAGTCACATAACAGAGCGTGCCAATCAACCGTGGAAAGGAATTCGTTTTAATGCCTATAATTTGCTTTACTAAACTTTTTTACGGAGGGACGACGCCAATTTCTTGGTCAACATACAGAAATTTTAAAACGGAAGTGCAATGGTAGGTGGTACTTATCCATTGGTAGAAGAGGTTCGATATCACCAAAAGCTCGAAAATCCTCCTCATTAGAAAAAATAAGGTCAAGACACACTTTATCACAGTTCAGCACATTGTTGTTTTGGTGGAGACCTAAGAGCTGGCTATCATCCCAGACAGCTTTTAAATGTTGAGTATATAAAAACATCACTGAACCGGGTGGCTTGTTGATAACCATAGAATCCTCTCAAATTGAAATCTCCGGCTAGAATAATTTCTGCATTCGCATACTTCAATTGAAATTCGCCAACCCTCTGAAAAAATTCCGTTTAATAAGTAACTGGTGAGTTAGGAGGAAAGTATATTGAAGAGATAAGTAATATTCTTTTTGGAGTCTCAACCGAGATCCAGAGCTCATCATATTTATTTAATTTGTTATATAAACAGAGGGATGTATATTTTTCATCTATAGCGATTAAGACTCCACCACCTCGTGTCTTACCAGTAGATTCAAAGCATCTGTCTGTTCGGAAAATTTTAAATTTAGAATCAGTTAAAATCTCAGAATCACAGACTGCAGAGCTGAGCCAAGTCTCTGTGAATATTATAATATCAAGGACATTTGCAAGAGCACTCAGTTCTAATATTTTTAGCTTAGAATTTATTCCTCTTACATTTTGGTAATAAACAGTTAGAGAAACTTCTTTAACATCAACCAGTTTAACAGAAGAACACGCTGCAATGGGGATGTTATTACAAGCGTTCACTTCCTGCACAGAGCATCTTTCCATCCCTACATGTGTAAAGTCAAGTTGGAATAGTTATTCCCATTTATAAGCTAGCCATGATTAAAAGTTTGCGGTTTATTTGGAGTTTCGGAACTTTCACCAACACAATTATGTAATAGGGTTGGTCCGCCAGAGAAATGCTGAATTAAAAAATCATTCATATTGTTATTAACAATGTGTCCATATTCACTCATAAAAAATTTGAGTATTTCCTTGTATCGCTCTCTACGGGTTTGATGTAATTACAAATACTAGGGATAGGAAAACCTTTATTCGTTGATTGTGACTGTTCTTAGGCAATATTGCTGTTGCTATTAGCGTGATTGATAAAATAGATTGTTTTTTTTTTTTTTTTTTGTTTTTTTTTTTTTTTTTTTTTTTTGGCATTAGCTTTCGCCATCAGCCATGTATCATATCTGGAAGAGAAACTTCCAGTGAAGCTGGCGCAAAATCCCGCTGCAGCGTACTCATATTTGCAATTATATGCATTCATAAAAGAACCTTATTCAAATAAATACATTCATTCGAAAAAATCACTCGTACAATTAAAACCTATACTCCTCGCACCCCTATCCTTAAACTTAAATTATAAAATATTTACACTATTTACACTCATTCTAACTCACATTCATACTGCCTGCCGGGGTAGCCAATCCCGGCTCAGACCCACCCCTCCAAGAGATAGTGGCTCCCAATGTTAAAAGCTGTGCAGGAAGACTTCCTACACGACCAAAAGTTGCCACCCCTGGCCGGTATTGGCCCCCCCACACTCATTCACAAACTTCATTCATGCCTTAAAATTAGAACCTAACTACATACTTATCCATTCACGCTAATAAATACTTGCAACCTAATAAATACATACATACCTAAAATGACAAGAATTAAAAATACTATATACAATATTATATACTTGTAACCATCTAAAAAATACTCAAAACTCACACACACATGCACACACACACACACACACACACGCACAGACACCACAAACACATCAATATACATACGTTTGGGGTGGAGTACTTGATATTCCTCGCACCCCGTTAGACCTAATCCTACAAGTACGCTAGCATCAAGAGATGCGCCGCGCTGGATATCTACAATAAACTGAATACATAAATTTTCCAAGTATTTCATAAATTTCAATATTATTGCAACTGAGCGTTCCTTATAATTAATATTACAACGGGTAATCATCTGCAGTTTGCTAAACATTTCTCGCCTCTCGCAATCGTACACACTGCATCGCATTACAATATGTTCTAAATTTTCGATTACCCCACAGTTGCCACATAGAGGTGAGGAAGCCTTGCCAATTTTATGCAAATACTCTTTGCATATGCCATGATTGCAGCGCAGCCTACTTATATGCATCACAATCAGTTTTGTTATTGACTTTCGTTTGAACCATAATTTATGAGCGGCTAGTGGGAACAATTCTTTATAAAAACGGCCCTTTGTGGATTCTATATATTGATTCTGCCTGACGGTTTCCACTTTAATACGTGCCCATCTTTTAAAGTCAGTATAGGGTAGTTTTAAGTCTAAGTCAATACCATTTATTGCAGCTAGCCTTGCAAACGAATCTACCGATTCGTTTCCCTGGATGCCACAATGACTTTTAACCCAAATAAAATGGACCTCTTTGTTCTGGGCCTGCAATAGGGAAAGTGTTCTGCCTATATTTACAACTATGTGATTACTTTCATAGTTCAGATTCCAATGTTCAATTTTTTCCAGAGCGCTTTTGTTGTCACTGATGATCGCAAAATCAGCTTGTGGCAGTTGCAGAGCATACTTGAGTGCTTCATATATTGCCGCTAGTTCTGCGGTATACACCGATGCAAATAACGGTAGTTTAAACATAAAACTGACATCCCTAACGGGATCATAATACGCACCATCCACCTTTTCATTTATTCTAGAGCCATCAGTGAAAATTATATGCGATCCTGGAACCCTTTCGAATAAATCATCTACAAAACAGTGGTTTCTTATTTGTGCTGGAAATGCTGAATAATCTTTCAAAAAAATGACATTCGGTTTACGTAGGTTAATTAATGAGTAATTTGTTTGGAAACATATGGGTTTCTCTGATGAATAGATTACAGATTTTAAAGGGGCTACATTTCTAAAGCTCGAAGCCAGGAGAGGGGAATTTTTATGCCTCCACTAACGATATGTCAAATCTTTAAAATTAAGTTGACATAGTTTATTGTATAATTCCCTGTTAGAAGATGATACTTTTAACAGAAACCTATTACATAACAATTCCCTTCTTTGTTCAACAAACAACTCCCCACACTCTGAGTGTATCACATCTATCGGAGTGCTTTTCAAAAAACCTAAACAAAGTCTGAGACATTTATTTTGTAGAACCTGTACAGGAAGTAATAAAGAATTTCTCGCTTGTCCATATAGGAAACAACTAAAATCAAATATGCTGCGTATTGTCGCTCTATAGAAGAGTAGAGAAATATTGGGATCAGCACCCCATTTCAGGTGAGATATAGCTCGCAGAATATTAAAAAACTGACGCGCTTTCTTTAATAGTGCCTCGATATGAGGCTCCAAGTCAATGTTTTATCCAAAGTAAGCCCTAAATACTTGGCCACTTTGGTAACTTTAATAGAATGGCCTGCTAGAATAA
>JAAEAF010008174.1:0-76013 GCA_011037195.1 Triatoma infestans | reverse complement strand
TTCAAACTGGGAATTTTGGCAACTTATTATTAATTCTAATTAATATTATTTAGTGGGCAGAATTGTATAGCATATTGTTGATCTAAAATGGCAGTTTCGAGGAAAGCATAATCCCCCCTCAACCCCAAAAATGAATTTTTATGGACAAATGTTTCAAATAAAACTTGTAGCTCTTTGTATGTGTAGTTGATGTATCAAGTTTAAAGAAAATCGTTGGAGCCGTTTTAGAGAAAATAACAGAAAACTGAAAACTTCTTCAGTGAAGCGCACTTCGGGTAATCCTATTTTCTTCAAACTCGGGCAATTTCGACAATATATTTAATTCTAATTAATGTTATTTAGATGATAGAAATGGGTATTAAACTGAAACAGCACTTTAGTGGGAACCATAACCCTATCTCTCCCCAAAAGTGCTCTTAAATGAATTTTCCCGGAGAAAGATTTCAAATATACGTTGTAGCCCTTTGTATGTGTAGTTGATATACCAAGGTTAAAAAAAAATCGTTGGAGCCATTTTCGAGAATGTCTCAAAAACTGAGAAAGCCATTCAGTAAAGTGGCATTTCCGGTTGATGGATTTTGCCTGAAATCTTCGTGTCTGATGCGGTGATAGTACCTAAACGGAATACTAAGTTTGGGCTTCCTGCAACTTTTTGTTTTTGAGATATTCCGTTCACTTACATCCACAAACGCAAACAAGCACATACAGACCATTTTCTAAAAAACACTTTTTTGGACTCAGTTGACCTCAAAACGTGTATTTCCGGTGAAAACTCAATTTCGAAAATCTGGCACGATCGCAATACTTCCTCTAACTACAGTTAGAGGAAGTAATAATTTATTTGTTAAAAAAAATATGAAATTATTCAATAGATTCACTTCTGGAGATATATTGCTATTTATTGGTGAAGGGGTTTCTTCCATCAATTCCTTAATTGTTAGATTCCTTCGTTAATCCTGATGAAGTTATGCCCTTACCATGGTTAAATTTTTATCTGTAGATTCTCTCAAAACTGATTATTTTCAAATTCCAGTGATTTGGTTCATTAAAATACCATCACCAACTAATCTTTTTAAATATATTAAATTTCCCGTTATCTATGACATGAAGAAATCAATAAGTTAATATTTCAATTAGCTTTATTAAAAAAAAAAAAAAAAATTATTTACTATATATATGGCGATGAATAATATATATATATATATATATTCGTCTATTTATTTATCTAATTAGTCCAAATCTCTTGGAAGAGGACAGAAAGCTTTATTGTTCCGCAAGATAATTAATATTGTCGGCTTTCCAAACCAGATATGTTTTACCTTGAAGTTTCTATCAGCAAAATAATTCATTAATTTCCTACTCCTTTGTAATCAGTTTAATTAACAGTTCATATACACTAGGCATAGGTTTCTTGTGAAATTAAAAATTATTAACCAAATCCAGTATTTAGAAATGTGTCAGTGACAACAGCTGTTGATTTCAATTCACAATATTTTTCAATAAAGAAAAAACAGAAACACTTTATTGTGTAAAAAATACATCGTACAAATTGGGCTACCCGATTAAATTCAGTTGCTCAAAGCATACCTTGTTAATCTATCCAACATGATTTACTACAAATTCAAAACATAATTATCAAAAAAAAAAAAAAATAGCCAAAACAATAAATATCCCCCCCCCAAAACATTACTTACTTATGGGGGGGGGGGATCACAAGTATTTGCCCCAAAACCCAGAAGCAAATGATACAAGATTCCAAAACTCTTAAATGATGCCAACGTAAACTGCACTACAGTAATGGAAATATGAAAAAAATGTTGAAACCAAAGTTTGGCGAAGAAGGTATCCGGGTTTCTTTTTAAGACAGTGTTATAATACATATTATAAATATGTAATATATTATATCAAGCCATATTATATGTATCTAACTGCCAGACTCTATCTATATGAATGGTATAACACGGCAACTTTGTTTTGAAACATGTGGGCGGAGTCAAATGGTCTCATAGCAAAGCTGCACAGCACATCCCATTACAAAGCTTAACATGCGGTTTAGGTGTCATAACTCAGTTGCTGATCTATAGATACATTAATTTCCTTAATAATTAAGTCAATAATATAAACAAGGACCTGTTAATATTTAACCAATGAGATTATACGCTTTTCATTGTGCCTTAGATAGCAGCATAATGTAATCATATGCCGAAAATTGTCAGAGCGAATTTATTTACATTTTAAATTGAAAAATTTGATGTTCATATTGAAAAGAAAGTATCAACATGATAAAGTTGCTCTATTCTCTATAGTCAAAGTATGAAATAATATGTGCCTAACTCTTTGTTAATACGCCATAAATTTACTTTTCTAACGTTCTGTCAAGTTCGTATGTATATTTAATAAAAGTTTTAACCAAAATTTGGCATTTAAGATGTGCAAGACATTTCTCCATAATTTCTAGACTCAATATCAGAAACATCTTGCTATATATCTTATAGTAAGTTTGTTTTTTTAACTTAAGCAGTTGGAATAAATCTACATGTAATATGCTCCCATATTTGGCTACCTTTTATTTCCACATGTGGCACCTAATTATGACATTAAAAACATTCTTGTCAGTCAGTTACACCTTGCTCAGTTTATTCTTATTTCATATAATCTACCAAAAAAATAAATTTACTTAAAGGTGGCTTCTCTTCTTACAGAGATTTGCACTTATCGGAGTTGTCTTGAATTGCCAAGTTTCATCCACTTGAAAATACCTCTATATGCGAAATTATATCTGAAAGCGAAAAGTCTGAGCATCCTTCGGCTGTTATACCAGTAAAGCGTCCGCTTTTCTAGCATCCTAGCCAAGGCACAAGATGGTGCAAGGAACAATGAGCTTTGTTGAAGCCTGGAGAATCTTTTACCCAATCGCATTGTTGATCGAGGGTTCATGTCTAGTTAGTACAAATGAGAACACTCAGCATTGACTCGCAATCTCGTTCATCTAGTTTTGTTGTAAATCTAGCTTCGCAAGGATTTGAAACTACGTAATGCTTTACTTATTCTGTTATTTACTACATCAGCGACTCCAAATCCGGATTGATTTATTAAAGAACCGAAATTTTTATTTTATTTACAATCAAATTGAAATACATAGTTAGTTACTGTACCTTTAAAAGATTTTATCAGAAAAGTGACCTTAAATTTATGTTAATCATTTTAAGTTTCTATTCATTCTAAACAGACTTTATACAATTTATTACATTTACTTTTAACTAAAGAAAGCTTTTTGCTTTCTTACTTTAACTTTGCCTTTTTACATTTCTTTTTATTTCCTTTTTTGTTATCCTTTTATATTAACTTTGTCGTTATTCATTTTGAGTTTTCTTTTTTTGTATTTTTCGTTTTATTTTCAACTATTTTGTATTTTTGCCTTTTCAGATGTAAAAATAAATATAATTTTTATTTAGTTTCTCTTTTCTTATTTCATCCTTAATGTAATCAAACATTTACAATGAAGTCATTATTTTCTTCAGTCCTTAGAAATTAAAATATATAATTTTTATTTATTTATTACGGCAATGTAAGATTTCTTTGAAGAAGATAATTTTTAAATACTGCATAGCAGTTTGTATGATTTTGCAATGAATTTTGAAATATGGGAATGGACTCATTTTTTTTTATATTTTCAAGCCTTGAAATTCTACATTATTACGCAATTCTGATTTAGCCTAAATTGTTTATTCAGTTTGTCTAAATATGTATTTTTGTTGCTTAAGTCTTTTGTATATCATGTTTCTAATTCATTTACATGATTTTTGAATATTGTGAGTGGCGGTTTGAATATTTGCATGAAATTAATATAGAAAGATATATTATCTACTATTTTACGCGTCATAGCATACATATCCATTTTGTTCCAGACCAGTTTCGGACCCCGGTGCCAGCCCGTAGCCTGAATTGCACTTGCTAGATGTGCGCGGTCCACCAGAGCCTGCTAGAGTGCCTTCTCTAGCTTCTGGGAGTGGAGTGTGACCGCTCCATGCGCTGGTGCCCTTAAATGGGCCAAGCGAGGGAGCGCCCGGCCATGGGGGCCTTGCACTATTAGCCTCATCATGGTAGTGACATGCTTCTCTTGTAAAACGACCCTGTGCTTGCACAGGGGGACTAGTATACCCGAAGAGGGTAGGAACGGTCTTTAAAAACCCCTAAGTACCGGGAGGGAAAAGGAGAAATGGGAAAGAAATTCCTAAGTTTCGGAAACGCATTTGCTAGGTTTGTGCGGTTTACCAGAGCCTGCTAGAGGGTGCCATCTCTAGCTTCTGGGAGTGGAGTGTGACCACTATGTGGGATCACTTTGCGCGCTGGTTGAGCGTATCTCAACCTGCCCTTAACTGGGTCAAGCGGGGCTGTGCCCGGGAGGGCACTTCTGCCATAGCCAGGTATTGCACTAAACGCCTTTACATGGAGGTGATATCCCTCTCTTGTTAAACGATCCCGTTGCTTGCAATATTATAAATAACATAATCTTATAACCTCCCCACATATACAACCAACAAACCAACAATTGTGAATATAACAGAAACATTACGTTGAAGTGAACTCTCTACAAGAACTTAGTGAATTTGCGCTGACGATGAATGAAAATCAGTAACCGGTCAGGAACAAAATGGATATGCATGCTACGACGGATAAAATACCAGCTTTGCGGGCCCATCCACATATTCAAGAAAGAGATATTATTTGCCAATGAGGCGAGCATTGTAGGGAATGATTATGGAGCAAGTTTAGAGCAGTTTAGCTGGAACAGGCGATGGGTAAATGTTTAGTATATTTGTATTTTATTTTAAATATTTTGATCTCTCACTGAGGAAAATATACTAATTAATTCCTGTTAATATTTTATTCATCCTGAATGAAATAATTATGACTTTGGTAGCTACGGCTTAAAACTTATTTGTGGTCCGAACATACGACGATGAATAGACTTTGTAATTTATTTATCGAAATAATGACCAAAAGATCACAAATGTGAGGACTGAGCAGAAGTAAATTTTGTTCAAATATATAATATACTTGTATATCTAATTATATATAGTATATTTATTTTATGGTCAACTTATTTATGCATAAAAGATTAATAAAAATAAAACTGCATAAAGAATGATTTTTTTGAACTTTAGATTAATATTTTTTCGAATAATTGTTCGCTACTTTTTGTTTTTGTTTTTAATTTAAGGCGCGTCTGCATATGTGGTCATTGGGGCCTAGAGCTTTCTCAGTGTACTCTACAGGCATCCGTACAGTGTTCTCTCCTTACGTCCAAAACTGTTCAATCTCCAGACGGTGAGCAGTATAGGCTCCTACAAAGATAAAATCTAAGAGCTGCACTGCTAGATTCAAACCCGGGACTTCCGCTTTACTAGTCCAGCACGTTACCTTTGAGCTGATCCCTTCGTTGTTTGAAATGTGCCTACTCTTGTAACCAGCTAACAGCTTTATAGAATGAACAATGAATCAGAATTACATATAAATATGGAAAAGTTAATTAAAATATGTTTATTGCCTAATTTCGAGTTGAGATTTTAGTCATTTAATCATCTAAATTATATATTAATTTGACCTAGTTTCATTACAACATCCCTTTTGAAATACTTATATATGTTTTGTACTCATTAATCTAAGACAATATTATAGCTATACTGTTTAATGCTTATTGTATGGAAATACCCCATTTATATGAGGATAACCAAGTAATATCATGCTATTAGTTTATTATATGTGTGTTTATTTACTCAGTTTGCTTTGTTAAGTATCCACTCTACATCACCATATTAATTATTTTGATTAGTTCGAATTATAATGAATTGCAATATCTATTGACTATATAAAAGGAGTCTCTTAATTGAATTAAATATACTTACGTAATAAAAATGTAATTTGTTTGTTACAGGTAAGAATTCCCTAACTTCACTACTTGGAATCAAATTGTTTCTATCCATACATTGACAACACTTTTTTAAACTAAGGTAAACCATAAACTATTTTGTCTTATTTAAGAGACTTAGAAGAGTACCACAATTAATTCATAATTGGTTTAATAGGTAAAAACTGAAAAATGTGGCAGGTATTATATTGTGAAATCAATTATTGATTGATCATTGATTATTGTTTAAGTAAAACTTAATAAAATAAGTCTTAAATATATCGGATAGGTTTCTATGTAAGTGTAATAGTTTTTGTGATTGGTTCCGCAGAGATTGGAAAACATCAGAGATATTTTCCGTGTAGCCTGCTTCTTTTTGTGGTCATCGACCGGTTTCGGGAGTTCGCCCATCATCAGGATGTTTTTGTCAAAACAGTGTGATAAAATAGTCTTACACAGAGCAAATTTAGTATCAATTGTGTATCAACTAAATTTGTTTTGTGCAAGTCTATGTTATCACACTGTTTTGACAAACATCCTGATGATGGGCGAACCCCCGAAACCGGTCGATGACCACAAAAAGAAGCAGGCTATCATATAAAATATGTAATACTTTTATTTCCATTAAATCATGGATAAAAGCAAAAATGTTTTATATTGGATGGACCCATTCATGGATAGCCTATTTGGCAAATGAATTAAAGTAAATGGAACTTCCAAGAAAAGTAAATTTTTGCCTGAAAAAAGGTCTGACTTTTAATAAATTTCGTTTTTGTCAGATGTCCATTTCTGCCATCTAATGCCACGCTTTTCGATAGGTTTCCACATTATTTTTAATCTTATAAGTGATATAAGGGAGTAGAAGAATATCATTAGATCTAGATTCTGGGTTTGCTGTAGAAATTGTTAGACTGGAAGGTATGGATATGCATCCTGGATGAGTCCTTACAAATTAGAAACAGGTGCAAAGGGTCATAGCTATTGTGCACCTTAAAAAATCTAAAAAAAAAAAAAAAAAAATTTTTTTTGATTGGAATTGGCAGATTTGGCAAGAATCTGATGAGATTATGCCATAAGGCGAATTTGAAATAATCATGGCTGGTGAGTGAATCGAGCCAAGTATTTGCTGAGAATGACCATACTTGTTCCATAAAAGCAATAGTTTTTAGACATATGGTAGGCATTCCGTATTTAAAGAAAATCGTTGAAGCATTTTTTTTTGTGAAAATTCCAAAAAGTTACTCAACTAACTGATTTTTCTTTAAATTTGGAATTCTAGTAATGATTCTAATTTACGATTCTAAATAGAACCTATATTGCTCTGAAGTAATTATTATTATTATTTGTCTGTGGGGAGGAACCAAACCCTACGCTAGCCAAAGCCTCACTGGGGCCCATATAGCTACCTCAAGAAAAACAACAAAAAACCGGGTCTAGAACAAATATCCAGACCTGGATTTAATCCATCTAAGATTCACCGCAGTCCGAATAAATCGGACAATAATCTTAATGGGAAATAGCCTAAACTCTTCCACAGGCATCCTGTTCCGACAAAGATCCTGAACCTAATTTCCTCACAACCTAGGCAATCAGTCATAAAATGGATGGGTGTCTCCTCCTCTGTCTCACAGATTCTACAAAATGGATTGGCATGAGCTCATTATGATAGCGATGGTTTTCTCTAAACCACATGATCCAGTAACGAGATCCATACCAGTGCACTGAGAGAAATCCCGTGAAAAAACACAGCGACGTCTCACCTATGGCCTCTGAAGTAATACTTTGGGATGGTGGTGTACGCTATCTGGAATCCCTGAACAATCAATTTTTTTTGGAGAAATACTAAAAGTTGTAGTCCTTTAAGGATCCCCCACACCGACGCGAAACATTCGCTGCCGCGGCGGACACGGAACCGCAGCGGAACAATAGTCATGGCGGCCTATGCATGTATTCACACTGGGTGAGGCGGATTCCGCAACTATGGCGGCAGTACAGCGTCGTTCCGCTCCAAAGCTGCATGCAGAGTTTTTTCCGCTGCCGCTATTGTTTCGCCGCTTGGAATTGTTGAAAACATGGTGTTTGCCATTTACGAAGTTCTAATTACGTGTTCTATTAGGAAGTTCATTAATTTCATGAATCCATTTCTTTTTCTTTTTACTTCTGAAATAAAAAAGTGATATTATTATTGTAAGTGGTCTATATATCCACTTACCTGTTTTTTACACTTTCAGCAAGTGCCAATAATAACAGAGCTTCTTCTTCATCAGAATCAGACGAAGACATTGTAATACGTTAACGATAAATATTATTAAAAAAATAAATTTTGGTAGAATGTCCAAACACTCACAAAGGAAATCCAATATGGAAAGATCCAATATTCGCTCCCGCGTCGGTGTGGGCAAACTTGTTTCGCTGCCGCGACGCCAGGAAATTTTCCGCCGCGGAAAGTTCGCATCCGCCGCAACAGCGAATGTTTTGCGTTGGTGTGGGGGATCCTTCAAGTGTAAAGTTACAGTACGAAATTCATTGTAGCCATTTTCAAGAAAATCGCGAAAGCTAAAAAACAAAAAAATCTGTTGTCATACTTCCGGTTGATGAAAGTTTTGTTCAAAACATTTTTCATATCAGATGAGGATGTAATTTCTAGTTAAATTGAATCTCAAAGTTTCAGCTGATAGCAAATTTTCAATTTTGAAATGTTTTGTTCACAAAAAAAAAAAAAAATTCACTGCAAACTTTTTATTGATGCTTGTTTTTTTTTTTGATGCGTTGAAAATTCAATTTTAAAAAATTTGATGCATTCTCCATACTTTCTTTTGAAGGAGGAGATAATGAAAGTTAAATGCCAAAATGGACAAATCCAATTCGTATTATAATACGCATATAGTGTGTGACAAGAATAATTCTTATGCGAGGATATTTTGAGAGAGAGAGAGGAGAGAAAAAGAGAGAGAGTGTTAGAGTGTGGGTATGAGAGGGTACGAGAGGCGATAAAAAAAAAAAGAAGAAAAATTGGCCATATAGTTGAAGTATACTGTGGGTAATTTCGTAATACTGATGACAAGATAAGCCATTATTAATGCAATCTAACAATTATCTGATGAAACAGCTATTTTATATATATATACTATTTACGAATATTTCTCCATTAACGCACTTAGTATAATGAAAATATACTGAAATTATTATCTCATTTATCAATAGTAGTAAATATTTATAGATAACATACCATTTTAGTTAATTTATTATTTATTACAGTTTTTCTTTAATGTCCTTTACACATTTATCTGAAAATTTTATATAAAATGCGCAAGCATACACACATGTACATACATAAACACGCACGCACATACATAAATCCAATCTCAAACCATTTTAATAATTAATGTTCTAAATGTATTAAATAATTCATTAAATATCCATGATTTACTAATGTTTTTGGTCACTAACAGTCTACCAAATTTAGAATCAATACAATCTATACATTTTATTTTATTTTAAATAATTTGCTGTGAAACACACACACACCTTTATCTTATACCAATTAACATAGTTATGATGAATGTGTAATTTTCTTCCAATTTATAATTTTTACTAGAATGTAAAATTGTCTTCAATATTTTATCAATGGGAGGAAAGTGTATAAATTTATTAAAAATACTACTTTTTTGTGGAAAGGTTAACTAACCTCCAAAAGCCTCCGTTTAAATGAACTTTCTGTGAAGAAAGTTTCAAAACAAAATTGATTGGTCTTTATATGCATAGTTTGTATAATAAATTTAATGAAATCCATTGGTGTTTTTTTTTTATAGAGACAATTGTAGAAAACTGAAAAGTAACTGTTCAAATAAAGACTTTATTTTCTTAAAACTCTGAATTTTGGCTTCACTTTTTTATTGCAATTAATATAGAATTGTAGATAATAGAATCCATGTAGTTTACACAAAACATTTCATTTTCAATGAAAAAAAGAATACACTTCCATGAATTCTTACTCAAAAAGAATAATTCTTATCTAAGTATCTTCAATACTTCACTTTAAAACTTAAGCTATTTGAGTTAAATTAAAGAAAAAATAAAAATTAATACAAAGACCGCCATATAAATCTTAACATTATTAAACTGATAATAATTCTTGCTTTATTTACGATAAATATATAAAAAATTTACAAGACTTCAGGAGTGTCAGCTTTAGCAGCTATAACCTCCTAAAGGTAAATACGTATATATACAATTGTTTAAAGTCTAATAAGACATAATCAATGGCCGAAGCCGTCTGAGGAGTCTAATTGTATATTTAATATTTAAACTTTATAAAGATTATAGAAACAAAACAAAGAAATACAGAGAATACTATTTAAACAAAAATGAAATCTTTGAGAAATAATAAAAATATCTAAATAAATTTTTTTTTTTTTTCCTCCATTATTATTATTATTATTATTTTTAAATTATCATTATTACTATTTCTTGTAAAACAATTTCTATCATTACATTACTTTAAAAACGAAACATTAATAATGCAATATTCTAGTTCTAAGGTCCAATGCATTTCTACAGTAGTTAGCCAACAACTTCCAGTTACTCCCATTTAATAGATCCAATATATAAATTTTATCAATATTTTCGTTTTTAAAAAACTGCAGCCTTATTTCTCTATATTTGCTACATACAACAAGGAAATGGTATAAATCTTCAATTTCATTTGAATGGCAAACTTGACATGTAGAATATTCATTTTCATCTTTATATACCTGAAACGGGGCGTAGCCGAGATGCAATAGCTCACCTCTAACTTTAAATATAATTCTTACACTTGATAACGGTAAGCTACTGTATAAATAATTAGTGGCCATACTATAACTCAATTCTTTACCCAACATATACCTACTAGAGCTATTAGAATCCTCTAAAAACTACATTTTATAATGCTCTGCTAATGTCTCCCCTAACCAAAGGTAATTTATCCACCCACATGTGAATATTTTGAACGTTTAAGGTATCTCCCAAATTGAATTTCAAAATATAATTATTTATTGCACGTACCCAAGACACGTCTCGTTTAATAATTTCCATCGCAATAATCCTTGGCAGTCTGGAATTTGGCATGTTCAACACCTTAATTATGTACTGATGGTGAAGTTTCATTGTAAAGAGTAATGTCGGCCCTATTCCCGTCTCTGTATGTATGAATGCGACGCGTGTATTGTTTGGCAATCTAAATAATTTTTTAATAAAATATCTATATAATTTTTCCACATCTTCTTGCCATTCTCCCCCCCATACTTGGGCACCATAACACATAATCGACCGACAAGCACTATAAAATATTCTCAGCTTCGCCTCGAACAATACCAAATTACTCTCCATCAATTGCTTCCAAACTGAATTTAAAGCGGACTTTGACTTTTTCAGCTTTTCTTTAAGATTCTCAAGAAATGATAATTTGGGTGTAAGTATAATACCTAAATACTTAAATTGGTTCACAACCTCAATTTCCTGCTTGTCGTAAAACCACTTTTCCTTTTTTGATTTTCTCCCTCCGTTACAAAAAATCATAATTTTTGACTTCTCTAAATTTAATTTTAGGTTCCACGTATTCACATATTTAACGAGACTGAGAATCATACGCTGCAATGTTTGAGGTTTCCGAGGCTAAAATAACAATATCGTCGGCGTATGCTAATATTGTCACCCTTCTATCGCCTATATGTACCCCGCCACCTTCTAAATGTTCTTCAATGTCGTTTATGAATAAAGAGAACAGTAAAGGGCTCAATAAGCAACCCTGTTTTATACCCATCTTCGTGTCAAAAAACCCCGTTAATCCTTGTTTACACCAAACTGCACTCTTAGTTTCACTCATCAAATTTTTTATGGTTACAGTCTACTTATATGATTTGGGAAAACTTTTTAAAAACCCAAGCTACATGCGGCCAATTCTTTGTAGTATAGCGCTCCTCACTCTTCTGTGCCTGAGCACAACCCCCAAGTCATAGTCCTCCATCACTCTGCAGAGTTGATTAGTGCTTTTGTTGCACCTGTCAAAAAATTCTTGAACATAGTCGATGTTCGTAGAAACGAGAATAGAATGAATAATATACTGAAATAACACTTTACAGGAAAACATAACTTCACTTCTAACCTCCATAAATCTTCTTAAAAATGTTTAAAATAAAAGTTGTAGCTTTTTGGAGCTATTTCCGTGAAAATTGCGAAAAATTAAAAAAATCTATGTACTTCCGGTTGACCGATTTTGATCAATATCTGTAGGGTCCCATGATATTACTTAAATTAAATATTATGTTTGAACTTTCTGCGATTATCCATTATTGAGGAGGTCAATTTTCTACAAGGACATAGCGCTATAGTCCAAAAATGAGACAGTAAAAGATAGGCGACCATTGAGATATGTGTTCAAGTTCATCAAGTTCAAAATTCACACATCTTTTACGACAACTGTTGAGAAATATTTAAATTCAACGAAACTTACAAGTAAGTCTTGTATGCCCGGTATATAGTCGTATGTTTTTTTTTATGGGGGGGAAAATGCCCCCGCACGAGTGTGGGACTCGCACCCACTAAAAACTCCCTCCTCCCTCGTAGGCATATGCCCATCCCGGAACTGCTAAGGTATTACTTCGGGGTGGTGCCTCGTATTACGCCCTAACGGGCCCACTCCAGACTAGCTGGACCCCGTCCTCGGGAGGTCAAAGTGCCGTTTCATCTCAATAACCTTTATCCGAAGGACCGTCCGGACAAAGATAGCAACCTTGTCTCACCAGTCTCTTCGGATGAGCATGGTCCTCACCACCGTTAGGGGCGAGCCCTCCGGCATACCCATTCGCAGAATGCCATCACAGGCCACATTCCACAGATCGGGGCCCAAGACAGAACCCTGTGCCGCTCCCCCTGTAACAACTCTACTACAGGGTCCCTCCGCAGTATCATAGCGCAGCTGCTTGACCCTCAGGTAGCTGCGTATCATCCGCAATTGGTATTCCGGCGTGTGGAACACGTTTCCAGACTCGCTAATATGTCCACCCACCTTGCCGAATTAAAGGCATTACGGACATCCAAAAAAATAATAATTTCAACGAGATAATGATGAAAACAAATTTATTTAAATAATCGTTTAATAGTTTATTTCTTATTATTTAATGTTATCACAACATTATTCTTCCTATACTGTTAAGAGGAGTACGAAAAAGATAAAAAAAAAAAAGAAGAAAATATGCGCCCAGTTGATTCATGGAGTTAATAACTTGGCCCTATGTGATATAAAGGACATAGATAATGTGTACATAGAGACGGGACGAACCAGTCCTTGTATTTTTCCTTCGCTACTATTTCTTCTTCCAAGATAGGAAGGAAGTGGGTAAGGAAAGGTGTGCTACCCGAATGGAAATTTTAGAATGAGAAAGTGTGACAGACAGAGAGAAGCGGCGCGATACAGTGAATGTTTAAGAGAGTGAGAGATAAACAATGTATAATAATGAGTGGAATAAAATTTGCAATGTTTCACTGCCAGTTGGTATTATTTCATTTAGAAGACATTTCTAAAAAAAAGTATGAGAAGATAGAATACTTAATATTATGAGAAGAGAGAATTATGAGAAAGAAAACATACAGTATTATGTATGTTTGTTTGAACCAACCCTGTTCCAACTATATCTTGATGTAATCACCTTTCATTTCCAGCACTATTTATCTAGATCTTTAATTTACACAAATTCACATCACTTAGTTTTACACATATTATGTTAAAAATCCTCTAACATTGCTATCTAGATTGAAAAATAAGAAACAAAACAATCAAAGGAAATTTATAGTATGTTTCTTCACTAAATGTTCCGAATAATTGGGAATCACCAGTAGAACCCGCACAAAGACTCCAAAGATTCCGCATAAACTTTATGAATGTTTTCTTCTTTTTTTCCAGTTCTTCGCAAGTTTACTGACAACAGCTACAATGATTTTCCACAAAAAAATGATTCCTCTCTACACCAATTTGGTCTCTCAATTTGTGGGTTAGCTTCGACGTGAAGTTTCTCTCCAAATTACCATTTTAATATATTATTATTATTATTACTGTATTTATTGATTACATATCTGTGTACAAAATAGGAAGAACAAACAATATAACTTAATAAACTAAAGACTATATCTTGGTCGATTGACCGTCAGAGGATTCGTCAATAAATAAAAATTATTCTTCAAACTACTGAATTTTCTCCGTTGGAAAACCATTACAAATGACATTGAAAAATATTAATAAACTCAGATGCTTCATTATTCGCCATGGCAACTGAACATAGCTGAGTGAAACTCGAAAATATAAAAAAAAATTAATAAAAAATAAAACAAAATAAAATAAAATAACAATATAAATAAATAAAATACAATATTCAGAGAGAATAATACAAAAGCTCAGCAGATAACAGTAATTAACAAAAAAAACGTAAGCAAAATATATTCCAGCTCAGGGTGATAAATTAAACTGAAAATAAACTTGCATTAAGCTGTAATTCTTTTGGCTTTAGCATAAAAATTTGACAGAGTCATCCAATCTTTACCATTTAAATAGCGCAACATTTACTCACCCGTTAACCGTTTACTGGTAAGCCATTTCGCTCTTTACAGTAGACAACTTTGGACAGATACTGATAAAATGATAAGTTCTACCAACTAATTCCAAATTACATAAGTCACAACAATCTTTGTCCTCATTACAAAAAGGTGCATTATGAATATTTATCACCCCTCCCCCCCCGAGCTTTCATGATCCACTTCTGGAGTTCCAGAGGTATATTACTAGTGGAAGTAATGGCGCGTCCCTGAGCTGAACTCCACCTGTCTGTACGCGGGATAACGCTCAATCTCCTCAACACCTGCCCTAAATTTATTTTCAAACTGGCATTGAACCGGCTTTCGAATTCGGCTGAAAACATTCCTCCATTCATTTAAATTGCTCAAATTTAACTCCACTTGCAACCCACATTCACTCAGTAATTTCTTTAAATCTGCATACCAACTTACATTTCTAGTGACTTCATGTGAGGCGACAATTTTGGGGAGTCTATTATTTGACATATTAAATATACGGAGAATATAATCATAGTGCATTTTGAGAATGTGTAAAAAATATGGGCATATAATTGATCTCTTTGTATATAAAGCAGGAAGGTACAAACATTGGCAGTCTAAACATTTTTTTAATATAAAACCTAAACAGCTTTTCAATCTCCTCATGGCACACTCTACCCCAGACCTGAGCTCCATAGCAGGCTATAGAACGGCTGACTGCGTACTCGCTTCGGCGGTACATATACTAAATTTTAATATAATATAAGAATCAATTTGCTATATCATATTAAGACTTATTCTTTAATGAGTCCCTTCCACTTAATTAATTAACTTAACTTTAAATTAACGGCTAATTAAGTTTTTTTCTACAGTTTTTCGAGTTTTTTTTTTAAACTACTCCGAAGATTTTCTTTAAAATATAGGTTTATTATCATTTTATACGAAGCATTTCTTGGATAAAAGAATTTTAAGAGTATTCTGAGACAGCTGCTACCTTAAATTTTCCTACTATAGTATTAATTAGGGTATTACTACAACCGCTGACTGGTGGCTTAAATTAGTTTTAATTCAGGACTTCCTTCTTCTATATGTTTGATCACTTCCATTGTGATATCTATAATTTAGTTGCAATAAGCTTCACATGCTGTGCTGAATTAAAATTTACGAAGAATGAATTAATTGAATAGATGGAATTTCCGAATATAGGCTATTGGACATGGAGTCAGACAATAATTTCGATAAATATGTGGATCAACTTGTAAGTCCGTATTTTCTCATTTCTTAAGTGAAGTTTTCAGCCAGACTGTTTGAAAATGTCCCTCGAGCACGCCGGCAAATGATCGTCCAGCTTACGAGGATAAAGAGGCATGCATACTTCAAAGTTGGTTTTGAAATCTTTTATTTCCACAGCTTAAAAATAAATAGTTAATCATAAATTTGGCATTTATTAACTGGCTGCTCGCTTCCCTCAGACCTGACGTCCCTGAATTAGTTCCTCTGACTTCTTCTAGGGGATGCCTAAAAAATCAAGTTTATGTCAAATTAAATTCTGTCATCACTGTAGGAAGAAGTTAAAGAAAGAATTACCGAAGCTTGTTAAGCAATTCGTCCTGATTCTGTAATGAGTGCAATCAATGGAAACTAGGCAAAAAAGAGAGATGTTTGTGCTTTTTTAATGATGGTGCCTATTTTGATTGTTTTATTTTGATTTTTTTTTACTAATGTGAATATGTTTTTTTTTTGAAGTGATTTGATTAAAACTCAAAAAACAATATGGAATAATAGCAATCAGAACTGCAAAGAATCAAACGTTCAACGAATTTTTCTCGTTCAATAACCATTTTTATAGGAAAAAAAATTCTACTTTCAGAATTTATTAAAAAAAATATGTGGCCCAGTTTGGCATAAGGAAGTTGGTTTCGAAATTTCTTATTTATTGAAGCTTAAAAAAAATTATTAATTACATATTTGGATTCTTTTTACTCGAAAAAATACTATCATTTGGAATTTTGATTTTTTTTTTCAGTCTGTTTACTTTCCCAAGACAAGTGGCTTGGTACATATTAAAATTGTCACCATACATATGTATGTACATATGAAAACGTTTTTTTCCAAAAATTTCTTTGCTTTCTCTTTTACTTGCTGTATACTGTATACAGTTCCAAAATAAATAAATAAACTATGAAAATACAGTGGCCTGGTTAACTGGAACGCTTCTTCATAAACAACAATGCTACAATGCTAACTAAGAATCTATAAGAACGGCCATCGTCAATATATTAATATTATTAGGTCAATATTAATTCCAAGTTTAAGAAAAGATAATACATTAGAATTAAGAATTACATAAGAAGAGGAAGTCGTGCGAGTGGTATTTTCATTCAATTTTTTACTTTCTCATATTCCTACTTTTTCACGATTTTCACGAAAATATTTCCAACGATTCTCTTTAAACTTCCGATACTATTTACATAAATAAATATACATCACTTCTATTTGAAACATTATTCAGAAATAATTGTTTTTTTGAGGCGTTCTGTGGAAAAACTACAGCAAACTTTCCTCAAAAGTACCACTTCAACAATATAATTTATTATGTAGGTTTTATCACCTACATAATATTAATATAAATTAGAAGCACTGCTAGAATTCCAATGATGAAAAAATAAGGTTAACCGGTAATGCGACATAATAGAAGTAAGAGGTTTTTATGCGTTTTTTTATTATGTTTTCTTGAAATTGTCTATAAGTTTTTTTTTAACAGATTCCTTAAACTTGGAAGTGTTAAACTACACAAATGATAAACGTATCACTTTTATTTGAAACATTTTTCGAAAAAAATTACTTTGGGGGTTCTGCGGAATTTGTGGCTCTAATCTTCAAAAGTTATTCTGAGTTAGATTTGATTAGATTGGATTCAAACGGGGAAGGCGAGCCTCATTCCACTGCGACCTACGATAGAGGTCTATTGTGGATCAGCTAAACTTATAGCCCATCCCTCGCTTCCCCCTTTTAATCAGGCCTAGCTCAGCTGAGGGCGGCTACGGCATGAAGCTCATGGCTTCGGGAATGCTTGTCCCCAGTTGACGAAACCTTGTCCTCGCCAGGCCGGCACAATCACAAAGGATGTGTGCCGGGGTTTCCTACTCAGTCTTGCAGAATCGGCATAACGCGTTATCCACAACGAACAAGTGGTGCATGTGCCTATTCAGCTACAATTCCCTGTTAGTAGACCCACGATTAGCCTTATATCCGTGCGCCTATTGACTCAGTAGATCCCTGGTAAATTTAGGCAAATGTCTCTTGATAGAGAGTTTTGCCTGCCTCTGTCTTGGTGTGCTCTCCCACCAATGCACACGCTGTCTTATATCCAACCCTTGAAAGAAGTTTGAATTAGGCTCCTGGGCAACCTGCAGAAGGGTTCGGGGCCAATAAAGGCATCAGCCCTCTCATTACCCAGGATCCCTTATTCTGAGTTTCTTTAATGATATTGGCGGTGTTTTCAAGACTACAATGTAACTATATTCAAATGAGTATCTGCCAAGGTTTTCTACCAACATTTAGCCTCACCGTTGCAATTGAAGTAACTGTTAGAATAGAACAGAATAGAAGCGGGGGGGGGGGGGAGGGCCTCATTTCCACTGCGTCCTACAAGGCGAGGTCGAGTGTTAATCCCCTTACGTTACAGAAAACATCTCCCAGCTTTGCCCTCCTAATCAATCCTAGCAAAACTGAGAGCGGCTCCGTCATGAAGCTTTCAGCTTCGGGATTGCCCGTCCCCAATTGAAGAAACCTAATCCTCCGGGGGATCCTTTTGAAGAAACAAAGGATGTGCGCCGGGGTCTCCTCCTCTACTTTGCAGAATCGGCATACCGCACTATCCGCAAGTTGTAGGTGGTGCATGTGTCTATTCAGCCTACAATGCCCTGTTAGTAGACCCACAATTAACCTTATATCCCTTCGGGTCTGGCTCAGTAGGTCTCTGGTAAATTTAGGCAAATGTCTTTTAATGAAGAGTTTTGCCTGCCTCTGTCCTCCTAGTGTTCCCTCCCACCAACGCAGACGCTGATCTTCTATCCAACCCCTGATAGACGTTTGGATGAGACTCCTGGATAAGCCGCAGAAGGGTTCGGGGCCTATAAAGTATCCTGCAAACCCTCCCTCGCTAGGGCATCCGCCCTCTCATTGCCCAGAAACCCCGCATGTCCCGGCACCCAGGCGAGTGTCAGTTTATTCCGAGTACCCTTCTCGGTGAGGGCAGTAGGCAGTCCCACACAGTCTTGAGACTATTTAGTGTGAGGAAAGTGCCTTCAGAGCTGCCTGACTGTCGGAGTATATGGCCACTCTTCTACCCACTATCCTTTGCCTTATAATCTCCCTAGCGCAGATTGTAACGGCACGACTTCAGCCTGAAAGACCGTGGCGAACTTCCCTAGGCTGGCCTGCATTTTAACTTTAGGCCTGCCCCCGTAGACCCCACCTCTGACCCCAGTCGGAGTTTTGGATCCATCTGTAACTGTGTTACTTGTCCATCTGTTACTTGATCCATCTGTGATCAAGTAACTGTTAAGATTCAATGGTATTTTTCTCTAAACTTAGCAAACTGCCAGGCTAACATTGAAACGGAAAAGCCCAAATTTCGAAATGCTTTTGCTGACGATGCTATTTAACCAACTTATATGGTACACCAAATTAAACAAAATGGACGCAAGAAATTTCTGAAAAGGATTCATTGAAGGTCAATTAACTCAATAAAAGTTCTTGAGTCACTCAATATAGAAATAACCGATAATGAATGATTAATTAAGTATAATGTTTTTAACATTCTCTAATTAAAAAATATCTATATATTAACTTTAACAATTTGAATAAAATTAGTATCGACGCTTATTTTTTTTTTTAAATATAAAAAATGATTACGTTTGAAAATATGCACACAGAGTAATAAATTAGCATTGAATTCAATATTGGTCCTGTTATATATATATATATATATATAAGTAATGATTAAAGTTCTCAATTAACTGTTTAATAAATATGTGTGATATTAACTCTGATACAGAATTAATATGCCAGACGAATATGTTACAGTTTATCACCGTCGGCAACATTTCCTCACCCAGGTTGTTATAATACCCAGCCACATTGTACCCACTTCATTTTACGTACCCATATCGGTCCTCTATTTAATACACACATACTCACACATATACACACACATATGCACAGAAAAGTCCCATATAATACAAGCTGGTGTTTTGCGCTCGTATAATTGATCGAACACAGAAAATTAAGGGGGGCTTTCTTCGGTTGGCCCTATATATATGTATATATATGGGTGCATGTATTTGTGTATTGCTTTGAATTTATTTGTTCAACCAACTGATATATATATATGTCTGTATGTGTAAAATGGTTTCAGCAGCCTATTTGCTGATGGGGCGCGTGGTTCACTTCTGCGTAACTAGTACAGAACGCTCTTATTCCCAACGTATAAACTATTTCCACCAATCTAGTAGCGTTGCTGCCGGCGTTAGTGTTACAACGCTATTTTCTCTTCATTGCCCATCCTCCGATCAACACATAGGCTTTTTTTTTTCGCTGACCTGATTTTAGTTTTCTTTCTTTTGTTATTATCTTTTAATAGAACATTTCATTTTTTACTTAACTGAGATATATCTTTTTATATTTTATTTTATTTTTTCTATGTCCTACCTATATGTAAAAAACTGACAGTGAAAAAACTGCCGGAGCACTCTGTATATTTGGATGCTATTTCCTGTGATATATCTAGTGATAACCTGCAATAACAAGTTTGCAACCGATCCTGAACAAATTTGAAACAACTTGCAGGGAAACAGAATAAGTTCTTCCACAGACAGCCTGCACCGACCAGAGGTCATGAATCTATGAACAAAATGAATGGGTTGGGGTATTTCTTCTCTCATCTCACCAACTCTACTAGAGAGAACTGGCAGGATACCAGACCTGCCAGTTCATTAAACTGGTCAGTAAGATGAAAGCCATCAAGGTTTGCCACGTAAAATAACAGAAGACAAATCTGATTCCAGTCTAGAAGTGTACATTTGGAGGAAACCCGTTCTTCCAGTATTCAAGACTTTTCTAGAACTAATTTAGAAATGAAGGCCCACGAGTTTAATGTCCTCAATATTTCCTGATTATCCGGGCAGAGAGGTTTTTAATTTTTTGAGTAAGCAGATATTGGATAAGTTGTTAATTTTAGAACTGCAGTCGAGAGTTGTTGTAACCAACGTACTATTTAAACTTATTATTCATAATATTCTATATTAGATATATAAATATTTTATATTATTACTTAGGCAAGGGTTACAGACTTAGAGACCTAGAGGCTTAGAGAGATACAAGGCGTAGTAGTTTGTTGATTGATGACATATCTTCTTGTCTGATGACATATCTTCGCCTTAAGTGCCTTCGAAAACTGATTATTTATTCGTTTATGGTGAGGGGCCAAGACCTACGCTATCCACACTTCCTATGGGTCTGTACAGCTACTTCAAACTACAGCTACCCCCGACCACCAACAGTGTTTTCTCGTTGCAGCCAAACTGCCTACCGCCGGACCAGTGAAGCTGCTAGGACGACGAAAATCTAAGAACACTGCTGTTGGATTAGAATGGAGGATTTCTGCTTTAGTAAGAATGACAACTTGCCAATGACATTTGTGTATTTAGGACTTGCCGAGTCAATCACGCAGCTATACGATGTTGGGCATATTGTGTTAGTGACGCAGTAAAATGTGATAGTGTATGAGTTTGAGGCATAAATGATACTGCTGGTTTCTACCTCGGAATGAACTTTGACTGTGGTTGTTCTGAACACAATAATTGCACATATCAATAATTCTGCAAGTCATTTGAATTGTTCAGTTTGGACAACCCCTCAATGTCGCTAAGAGCTTTCAAGAAGTGGATACACTTTTTCCCGCCCAGGAAGCTATCTTTTTCTTTTTATCTAGGTCTATTTACTATTAACTATTTATTTACTATTAATTTTTTCCTGGGCAAGGAATTCTTGTAATTTAGTAACTTTAATTCGTAAAAGTCTGGTGATGAATCTCACAGAAATGAAGGAATAGCAATAAATATTATTCGTGATTTGTTTAAGCCTATTTGTAGCTAATTCAGAAAAAGATTCAAATTATGTATCAATAATTTGTATTCCCTTTCTAGAATTCTTGCTACGTTTAGTAAAAACACTTGAATACAAGTGTTATGTACTGGGTAATAAAAAAAAATCAGTTACCACAATTCAAAAAATATGTTGGTTTGTGAGTATATGATTAATGTATATATGACACTATTGTCTGGTGTGTGTGTGTGTGTGGGGGGGGGATGGGGATGTGAAAGTTCTTGACAAAGAAATGGAACATTCTTTGAATTTCACCAGCTATCATAGTGAGTGAGGCAGATGTGTCATTCCAGGTTTGCTCACTCGAAATTAAAAATTCAGGAGAGAAAAAATAGTTGACAAACTTCTTTCACTTTCAGAATTTTATTTTCTGCCGCTTATTTGTTTTAAAATGAGAACAAAGGAAAACATAGAATTCTTAATTCCTTTTTGCGCAAATTTTGGCGTATCTATTGCTGGAGAAAATCATCACAAATAAGATAGGATAAATTAGAGCCATTGAAATTGGACCCGTAAAGGTCAAAGTGGATTTACTGCAGGCACATTCTACATCGACCATGTTTTTAATCCGGCAGTTATTGAAAAGAAAAATTAGGAAGCACAAGATGCTGAGCTTTTGTTTGTGGACGTAGAAAAAAACATATGATTCTGTTCCAGGGAAATGTTATTGAAAGCTCTTAGGTCAGCTAATATTATTAATAAGTGACTGCACAAGAAATTTATGAAGGAGAAGTTAAGAGCCAAATTAAGGTAGCTCTAAACTATTAAAGAAATTTTTATCCCCACTTTTCAAAATGCATTGTAACGTTTTACCCTCTGAACTAGCTACTGCATAGTTTCTAAGTGGGTTCGTTTAGATAAAACCCTCTAAACTTCAATAAAAAAACACCAATTTATTTTTTAACACAATAAGTTACAAATAAAGCACTTAATAATAATTAATAGACAGTTTAAACCAACTAAAGTTCTCTTAGTTCGCTTTTTATTTACATACTATTCACAAACGCGCACTTGTTTGTAAGGAGACTCTCTCTAGACTCGAGCTGTTGTTCACTTTTTATACAAGAGGAGAAAGGTCTGGAAGGTTCTAGAACATTCCAGAAAGAGCTAGAGCGCCCTGCTAGCGCTTTCTAGCTGCCACTAGGAGAATTTGAGGTACCTGCTTTCTCTCCTAGATGGCACCAGTGGCTTCGTTACAATATTTTGAATATGGCCCTCATTGAATGGAAAAGAAAATGCAGAAATGAGGATAAAGATCTTGCTTTTGTAAGATAGATATGTTAAGTAAGGGACTGAGAATAAACATAAATAAGACACCACAGTTGGATTTGTACGTCAGATGGAAGTTAGTACTACTCACACACATTGTACCACTTCATTTTACACCACCCACAGCGCTTCTAGCGCAATGGAACTGAAATCATTCTTATATTGAATCGATTATCGCTGTGGCAGTGATATTTTACTAAAGCTAGGTAAGAGAAGAAAGAAAAGCGATTGCCTTGCTAAATCCAGCCCAATGGAGTCCCAAAATCCTTTCCGATACAAAAAAAAAAAAGAAGAAGAGAATTATTTAAACAAACCGCTGGTGTTCGTGATGGTTTGGAGGCATTCCTTGAGAAAATCTAGGAGAGAAAGAATTATAAATAATATGAGTACGGAAGAATATCTCCTGGAGATAATAGAAAAGCAGGGATTGCATTGGTTAGAACATGCCAAGAGAATGACGATAGCTATTAATGTATTGAGGAAGTTAAAGAAAGCTTGACTGTGAAAGGACGTACCGAAGAACAAGTCTTGGACAGAGGCGAATGGAAGGAAGTGATAGTAACAATGTAGGTTGAGGAGACCCAATAATAATGGAATAATCCTTTAAAAAAATGACAGTCTTCAAAAAGGACTTCCTTTATTTAAATTTGTCACGATAATTTGGAATTTCTGGAGATGATTCACATTAATGACCACATTATGGAGATGATTGAATTATAATAGATATTGAATCTTACGTCAAGGGAGTATGCTATAGCGATTTGGAAAAAGAATACAAGCAATCCAGGAAAGGAGAATTATATGTCGCTACAATCAACAATATCATAGAAACTGTTTTTTTTTGTTTTGTTTTTTTCTTAGTTACAACACTACTAACGACACAATCTGTAGACTTAGACTAAACCACAATTATTCTCCTCATCATTTGGCCAGGATTGGCTGTGATATAAACCCCATTGTATTGTGTATAAACCCATAAACTTAGATGTCATAAACGATCTCATATTAGATTACAAAAAGTATAGCAAGGGAGCAAGGGATCGACTGTGGAGAGCTGTCATTAAGGCAGAATGCCCCCTCTTCCAATCCAAACACCATTCTAGCTCACAATGACAACCTTTACTTGGAATTATTACAACAATAAAAACCAAATATATTTATGAAAGTTAATTGTTGGAAGATTACGAAATATAAAGATGACTAAATAATCAAGTAGATAAAAAAAAAAAATTTGCTTTGTTCAAGAAGCCGAAAAAAAACCATTAGAATCCCAATTGAATCATGATTAGAGTTTGTTTTACACAATTTCATCATCTGGTCAATGACCTATTTGAAAATAGTTTCATTTGCCATTAGAAAATTCACGACAAACTACTTTGGACTTTTAAATGATTTCATTTAGAGCAGGGTGTTTGTTGCGTCCATGTAAACCATGGCGCCTAGGACTCGGAAGACCATAACAGATTTTAGTATCTTTACAGACTATCTTGAATTTGTTTCAGAAAGTCGGGTTGATTTATACTATTGTACGTACGTATAAGGCATGCGTTCAGACAAATGAATCATGTTGTCTACCAGATAATAAGTTTAACAGTTTAGGAAAGTCGCTATGTGCACTAACTTACAAGCTACCAACGAAAATAGGCTTAAAAATATTGACAGGTACATATAGTTTTTTTTTTTTTTATTTAATTTAAGGCGCGACAATATCTATGGTTATTGGCATCCTGAGCCTTCTCAGTGCATTGCCGGCCTCCGGATAGTGTTTTCTCGTTACAGACAACACTGTCCATCACCGGTCAGTGAGCTGTAGGGGGCTCTTAGGAAGAAAAAATCTAACGGCAGCACAGCTGGACTGGAACTCAGGTACTCCGTGTCCACTGAGCTAATCTTTTCCCTACATATAGTTTAGGGCAAGTTACGTATATAAACACGTGACGATTTATATCTCACCGACTTCCAGAACACAATGCGTTTCAAACACTTCAATCAGATGCTAATAATCATTTCAAATTTTTGAAATATATTTTCCATGAAATTCAAATTCCATCATCTATTTTATATGAAAATTATATTTATATGTTTGTTAAATTTCCATAATATATGAAGAGAATTTTTAATTAGCGAGTATTCCGGAACTGATATATTTTTTATAAAAATTATATTTGTTACCATCTCATAATTGAGTTACTTAGAGTAAAGTAGAAACTTATATTTCAAATGTTTTTCCAAGTCTCCATGATAATTTTTAATATAAAATATTAATTACTTTGGACATATATTGCTGTAGGAGGCATTAAAATTATCAAGTATATTGCTCGTAAAATTTAAACAGAACCTTTGCTATTTTCTTAGGCGAAGCATTTTACACTTCTATGTTCATAATTCACTGAGAACATTCAGATGTTATTTTATAAATATGTAATGTTATTTTTAAAATAAAGTAGTAGTTAACACTCCAATGAAAAGTCCAGAAGTGAAAGAATAAATTTAATAATTAGTTAAATAGCTTTTTTTCTCCTTCAGTTTTCCTTTCCGTCTAAATGTGAGTATTTAATTATAAAGATAGCACTTTTTTTTTTATATTCTTTTTATTTTAATTAAATTTTAATGCAAAATATGAAATTTTATGTAAACTAAATTACAAACATTTTACATGATTACAATATTCCTTCTCACTATTATAGTTCATTCAATTCAATAATTCAATAGCGTTTATTTATGTACTAGACTATCCAATATATTCATATAATAATGGATATTAGTTCCTCTTGTTTAGTTTGCATTTCAAATTACTTTTGAATAAATTTATCACTTTTGTTAAAAAGTTATAAGTCCCGTTTTTTTTTACCTATTAATTTTTTTACACACTCAGCCCCTCCAAAACAAATAAAGTAATTTAACGATAAAATTAAAAATAATGTGGAATAAAAAAAAAAATAATCATTACTTACGATTTCTGTCCCACACCATAAAGTCTTGCGAAATGAATTTCCAATGTTTTCAAAACTACAGAACTCAGGGAACACTTCTTTCTTTTTTTTATATAAAACACAATAACCCTATACATTATATTAGCTTTAGTATATATAACTAATGTAAATGTTATTTACAATACTTTAATCACAAAAACTCCTAACTTTCTTGAGAATAAAAATATAAAAATTGAAAACAGTAGAAATTCATTTAGTAAGATTTTCTGGTTTGGGACAGAAATCGTGAGTGATGATTATTTTTTTTTTAATTCCACATTATTTTCAATTTTATCGTTAAATTACTGTATTTGTTTAACTTTATTGACAGAAAAATGGTCAATTCTTTTTAGGATGTCGGCAGAACATAGGACATAGCGTACATTGTACATTGAACAATCGTACATTTTCGGCAAACTGGGGAATACGACGGAGACCTGGAAATGGTCGAAGAAGGGTCTCAACAGATTGGGACAACTGATTTCTTTCGCACTCAGTTTTATGCAATCGGTTTCTTACAGTTACAGAGCTCAGGATAGATTAGATTAGGTTGATCCATTGCGTGGGTCATGATCCCAAGCACTGCAACCAACAGTGGCGTATTGTGCCTACACCTATAGGTTTAGTGTGAGGAACCTCCCCTAGTTTAAGGGCTTTCCCATCCAGCTCTTTTTGCGGTATTATCTCTTATAGTTTCAGTGTGTCAAAGATCTCATTGCGTAATCAACACAATCGAACAGCAGATGTAAGGCCATTCCTTCCTGCTCCTGACATAGTATACACAAAACTTCTGAGCTAATTATGTTTCATATTCCTAACCGGTTTCGGATTTTCATCCATCGTCAGAGTAAGGCTATCAAGTTGATGTAGAGAGTTGACATTAACTTAATGTTCCTTCAGGATTGTGTGAGCCTAACAGGAAGATTAAGTTGAAGACAACTCACTACCCGAAGTTGATATAGCCTTATACTCAGACAATGGATGAAAATCCGAAACCGATCTGGAATATCAAAAATTGCATGCTACGACGGACATAATCCCAGATGTTATCCAGCATTGTGGACCCATCCGCATATTCAATAAGTTTATTTAGTTTGTCTAAATATCTTGATAGGATATGAAATCCGTCTGTTAGTTTCTATCATTTTCAGTCTGATAAGCGGGTTCCAGATTAGTTATTTGTCCACGCACAAACCCAAGATAGTCAGCAGTAGGTAGGAAGGTATTATTTAATTTAATATTAGGGCAGGATGTATGACGAATTATATGAACTTGGTGTGAATAAATATTTCTTTTCATTCACTTTTATCTCCCATTTTTTTCTGCACTTATTTTAGGAAAGATGGTCCTGAAGGTGATTGGATGCAACATTGTGGAGTTGGAATAGGAGGCAGTATCATCAGCGAAGGTAGTAGATACCACAGTGTTAGGATGTAAGGAAGTATCAGCAGTGTATACTGAACACAAAATCGGATTTAGGATACTATCTAGTGGTACTCCGGCTTTTTCAAGAAACAAGGCTGAAAAGCAAGAATGCTGAAAGATTTGGAAAAACCGTTCACTCTTATTCAAAATTCACATAATTCTATCTTTTCTTGAATATCTTTCCATCATTTCATCTTTCTTTAAAATAAAGTAGATTCAAGCCTTTCTAATACCGCTTCATAATATGATAATTATATTAATATAAGTGGCTTTGAAACGAAATAGTGAAATACTTCACAAAACAATGAATTAATATCTTTCATTATATGTGGTTCAGTCAGATACTTGTTACAATACAATTCTTCTCCACCACTCCATTGTTTATCGTGAAATAATGAATCCTAATGAATATAAATTCATTTTAGTTATTTATTGTTAAAATGAGGAAAACTTGAGGTAGAATAATAATAAATACTTCAGCATTATCAATACAATTGGCTCTCTAATTAATTGTGCCAATGGTTGTTTAGAATTCATTTTTTAATTCAACATAAAAAAGGAGAAAATTAGGAAAATCAAAGGATTTTATTTTAATAATTTCTAAGTTATAGACAAAAATCTGTACATTTTTATCTAAAAGCTGAAAACATCTGATGCGAAACGCTCACTTGACTTTCTCATTACAAAACACAGTTTTTCTTGGAACTCGCAGTTTTTTTTTTTTTATCCACAGCTCAAACATAAATGCAGAGTGGTGGGAGCTACTTGTTGGTAGAAACTTTTAGCTAGTCATTTGAATGTAGTTACATTGAAGTCCAGAAGACAAGCGCAAATAACATTGAAGAAACTCAAATAACTTATGAAATTTAACCCAACCAATTCTACAGACCCCGCTAAAAACAATTTTTTTGAAATATGTTTAAAGTAAAAGTAATACGTTTATGTATGTGTTTACATTCCATGTTCTAAGAAAAACATGACTATAAAAACTGATTATACGAAAATGACTACATAGTCATTTTCGTGAAAATTATAAAAATCTCAAAAAACTTTTCTGTTGTAAAGTCGCACATAATCGTACAAAGGTCATGCAATAAGTAAAGAGACAAATCTCAGTAGATCAGAAACGGTTTGTTTAATCAATACAATAGTTTCAGTGTATCAAGTTGGCAACCTTGCACTTAGTTTCTCATCAGCTGTTCGAGTGTATTTGGTAATCATAACCTCAAATGTATTTAGTTAACAATGGCGAGTCCGCTCGAGAATTGCACCTCGGAAGAACTACGCTCAGTGATTAGATTTTTAGTTTTAGAGGTTGTGAAATCCACAAAAGAATGTTGAAAGTGTACGGGAATAATTGTATGAACCGTTCGAACGTTTACAAAAGAACAGTTTAAAAGTGGCCGTGTAAGTGTCTGTGACGAGCAACGAAGTTGCAACCTCCTTCCTCGAATCTCGCATTAACACGTTAATTCAGAGCAACAGGCGTATTACTATTGAACTGATAGCTGAAGAAGGGCCCGCAAGTGTTGGAACTGTCCGTTACATTATTCAGAATAAGCTGCAGTACAAGAAAACTTGTGCGCGATATGGGTTCCAAGACAACTTACGGACGCCCACAAAGAAACCTGTTTTCAAATCTGTCAACCATTGAAAGAACGATGTTTAATTGAAAAAGAATCTTTCAGTAGAAAGGGTAACTTGTGATGAAACATGGATGCACTATTTTGCCCCGGAGTCTAAGCGTCAAAGCCTTGAGTGGAAACATACGGGTTCTCCCACTCGAAAGAAATCAAAATCCATCCGTCTGCAGGTAAAGTCATCTTAGTATTCTGGGATTCGCAGGGGCCTATTAATTGTGACTATCTCCGAAGATCAACGAGCTATCAACAGCCAGTATCATTGCTCACAAACAAAGTAAGTTCTACCATTCGAACGAAACGTCGTAGACTCATGACTAAAGGCGTGATTTTGCTTCATGACAACGCGCGCCGGCACACGGCACAGTTAACTCAGAAATACTTCAAAAAGTGGGGTGGGAGATCCTCCCTACAGCCCTGACCTCGCCCCATCGGACTTCCATTTGTTTGGACCCCTTGAAGAGGCTCTACGTGGGAAACATTTTAAATTCATGAAAAAGTTAAAACTCAGGAGCAAAAGTGGCTTCGAGATCAACCCAAAGAATTTTATGCCAGAGGCATACACAAATTAGAAGAACGATGGGACAAGTGTATAAATGTTGCTGGGGATTTCTTGAAAAGAAGCCAAAGTTTTGTATTGATTAAATAAATCGTTTTTGAGTTACAGCGATTTCGTTACTTATTGAATTACCCTTGTATATTATATAGATGTTTGAATCATATAAATACTATGTTGAAGTGGTACTTTAACCTTTAGAGGAACGCTTAACGTATTTTTCCCCTTGAATAACTCCAAATAATCAATTTTCCTAGGAAAATGTTTCAAATGAAGTGATTGCATGAGATTTAAAGAAAATTGTTGGAGGCGTCTTCGAGGAAATCGTGTGAAAGTAAAAAAAAAATTCATTCAGTATAGTCGTACTTCCTGTTGATGGATTTTGACCGAAACTTTATTGTCAGTAGTGGTAACTAATGGAAACACCAAGTTTGAGCATCCTGTGAATTTTGGATTTTTGTTATATTTTGTTTCTCACCATAAACACAATTTCAAACATTTGACAGGATCGCGATACTTCCTCTTTTTAAGAGTAAGAGAAAGTAATAATTTATAACAGAAATGACCATTTAACGAAAAATAAAAGAATGTAAATCCTAGAGAAGAAACTAAATAGAAACATAGAAAAAAAGTATTGCAATGGTCAGTGTACTCTCAATTCATGTGATGTAGTTAGGTCGTCTTTAGAATGGTATTATACAGAGAGTGGCTAGTAACAGTTGGTGGTGGCTACAAATAAATGGCCGGGCACTCTCCCATCTCCAGTCTCTCTTTTACTGCTAGCTGGACGGGTTGCACAAGTCCCTAACTGAGATAACCCATACATGAAACATAAGATAAAGAAATACCCACCTAAAAGGGTTTCCCAGTGTAATGTGTTTGTGTGTGTATATGTTGTATAACAATGAACGTTTAGGTGGTCGCCATGTTTGCTGCTACTATTAGTGTTTTTCTTAACATTTAAACAAAATTATAATCTTTTATACATATCTAATATGTTGTTTTTATTTTCATTAAGTCCTGCGCTTAATTAAGTCCAAGATTATTCTATCTCTAAATTAATTTTTTTTTGTTTTGTTTCATAGTAATTGGTTGAGGCATCTACAGGTTTGTGATATTTGTAAACCAATACCAATTAGAATTATAAGATCACATAAGAATCATTTGAAAATAATGACTAATTAATTAAAGACTTTACGGAAGAATATGGAATTGAAAGCAGCACAGAAGGAAGAAGAAAGGCTATCCAATATCCAAATGTAGAAAGGCTATCCAATTCATATGTCTAGTTAGAATTCTTGCTTGGTCTGACGATGATAGATAGACAGATAGATAGATAGATAGATAGATAGATAGATAGATAGATAGATAAAAGTACTGTATTTAGTGCTATAGTTACACATTACAGGGGTTCTGTGCTTTATAATAATATGTATATGTACAAGTTATTTAATTATAAACTAAATAATATTTGCTTACTCTATAGACACATAATTAAAATAAAACAAATATTCCTTAATGTTTATCAATTTAATTATTAATAATTAATGAAAATTGATAAAAAAATAAAGTAAAATAAATAAGATAAAATTAGAAAATATTTATGACATTACTTCTTTATAATTATTATCCTTACTATATAATTGTTGGCTATTATTATTGTTTTACATTATATAATCATTTCCAAACCTTTTATTTATTTACTGACAAACTATTCCTCGGCAAAATGATCTTAATTTTAATGCTTCTGAAATAAAAAAATAAATTTTATCTAGATGGTTTTTATTAGGTATAATTAGAAGATCGCTTAAATTAGTTTTATAGATAATAATTTCTGATAGGTAACGTTGTCTAATTGGTTCATAAATGGGACAGTGCATTAAGAGGTGTTCCATAGTTTCATCTTTACCTGAGTTGCAGACTATGCAAACAGACGAAGTATCAATATGATGGTAGCCGCCACTTTTGGACCATATTCTTATTGATTTGTCGCTACATACTCTTAGCTGACTTACCATCCTAATCCTATCTATCGCACTACTTCCTCTCAGGTAATCTTCTGTTGCACCTAGCCCACTTATATGTCTATAGATTGAACTATAACTGGAGTTTATTGCCCTTTGTATGTCTAATGAAACTGAATGATTTATCCACTTATCTATTAAGCTCGGAATCTTTTGTTTAACTATATTTATATCAGTTACATCAACAATTTCAGGCTCCCCAATTGCAGTTAACCATCTCCGCATCTGACTGATCCAATTCCTTTCTGCTCCTCTATTCTTTTTTTTTTTTTTTTGTTGTTGTTTGTTTGGCATAAGCTTTCGCTATTCAGCCGGCATAACAGATTTTATAAGTTTTCAAAATATGCTGAATATGAAATTAATTAGGCTTAAATAAGCAAAGAAGTACTGACAAAAGAAATAAAAGTAAAAAAAAACAACAAATTTTTAACAAATAATCAACTCGATGAAAAGCTACGGACCCTGTACAAGATATATACATATATATATATATTTTTTTTAAGTCTGATTATAGATGGCTAAAAATTCGATTAAAAGTCTATATACATATACACTTTCGGAGAAGATAATGCTCTCATAGTTAAATGGTGCTGTCAAATAATTATAAGTTCTTTGAATAAATGTTCTCTTTGCACGTTGTATTTCCGGCAAACCATCACAATATGTTCAAAGTCTTCAGTCATGTGGCAATCCGTGCATAACGGATTAGTTCTTTGGCCTATCTTGAATAAATATGCTCCACAAACCGCATGTCCTGACCGAAGCCTACAGATTGTCCCGGCGAAATGCTTTTTCAATGCAAGCCCTCTGAACCAAGGCACTTTTTTAATCCTACCTACCGCGACCTTATAAAACCTCCCCTTGGTGGATTCCAGGTACTCCGCTTGCCATTTTTTGATGATATTCGTCGAGATTGTCCTCTTCACATCTGATGCCGGAATCCGAATGTCGCTCCTCTCTCCATTCACTTGCATCCTTCGCTAGCCTGTCCACTAATTCGTTGTTTTTAAGACCACTATGGCCTCGTACCCACACAAAGTTAATATTTTTCTTACTAGTTCGTAACTGATGGACTAGTAAGAGAATATCTATGATTATCTTACTGCTATTGACTACGTTATTACTGTTTCCAAGCTTATCTAATGCACTTTGGCAATCAGTAATTATCACGTATTTGCTAAAGGGGAGCTGATTAATGTATTGAAGCGCTAGAAAAATGGCTACCAATTCTGCTGTGTAGACTGTTGCTAATTCGTATAATCTATTTGTGATGGCATACCTGGCCTGAGGATCATAGACTGCAGCTCCCACTTGCCTATTCATCTTTGAGCCGTCAGTATACAAGTAATAGCTATTCGGCCACATATTCAATAGATAGTCATTAAATATTAAATTTCTCATATTACGAGAGGACACTTTTTCTAGTTCCGTGCATTTCTTATACTCTACTACCTCTGTAAGGCAATCATAGCTTACTGTATAAGCAGGGAGTATGTTTGCCGAGTTTATAATATTTTTAACTGCAGCATAGTTGGTGAAACTTTCTACGTATGTGGGAGCAGTTTTCTTATTCCAGTACTTATATGTTAGGGTCTTCACGCTTAATTGGCACAATTTATTGTACACATCGATTTCTGTTTCCATTATTTTCAGAACCCATCTATCCGAGAGTAAATGGATTCTCCATTTTAAGGGTAACTCACAAGCCTCACAGTGCAGTATGTCAACCGGTGTGCTGTTCAAGTAGCCTAAGCATAGTCTGATACATTTGTTTTGCATAATTTGCAAAGGACGTACATTCGTGCTACTTGCCTGGCCATAGAATAAACAACCGAAATCTGTTACTGCGCGAATCGTGCTTCGATAAAACATTAAGGCTACCTCCGGATCGGAACCCCATTTTTTATGTGCGATGCACCTCAAGATGTTAAAATATTTTTCATTTTTCTCTAGAATGTTTTGGATGTGTTTCTTCCAGTTCAAGGTCTTATCAATTGTAAGTCCTAAGAATTTTACTGACAACTGACAAGGGAAATATTTAAGACCTAGTTTAAGTTCGCTTGGCAAATTCAGCCTTCTCCTCCTAGTGAAAGGGCATACCGAAGACTTCTTTTCCGAAATCGACAATCCCTGCTTCATGCACCATTCTTCCAATCTAATAACTGTTGAATTTAAGGATTCTGTACACTCTTCAACTGTATTTTCGATACATATAAACAAACATCATCTGCGTACTGAAGTATTTTTATCTCTGAGGGAAGTAATTCTTCGAGTTCGGCCACATATATTGCATAGAAAATCGGGCTTAAAATACTACCCTGCGGTAAACCAATCTGTGTATAATTGGGACCCTCGATTTCATTATTTATTTTTAAGTATAGTCTTCTTTCCTGTAGTAGCGTAATAATGTTTTTTATAAATTTACTAGGAAGTCCAATTTTTCCAAATTTTTCAATTAAAATGGGCATTTGAACACAGTCATAGGCCGCGGTGAAATCTAAGAACAGAGCTAATAATGTTTTATTCGAGGTAAAAGCTAATTGAATGTCCATTATTAACTGAATGTGGCTTAGGTGAACTGATTTGCCTTTACGAAACCCATATTGCGATTTTGGTAATTTGTTATTGAATTCTAGCCACCATTGCAATCTAAACTTAATCATTTTCTCTAACGTCTTCATAACACACGAAGCCAGCGAAATGGGACGATAAGATTCGCTTTCATCTTGATTTTTATTTGGTTTTATAATAGGAATAATCAGGTAATCTTTCCACTGTGGTGGAAAGTTCCCGTCCAACCACATCCCATTGAATAACTTAAGTAGCTTGTGCTTAATTATCGGTGGTAGGTTGAATAGCATCGAGTAGTGAATTTGGTCCAAACCAGGAGAAGTGTTAGAATGGTTGGATAAAGCCGAATGCAGTTCCTTCATCGTAAAAGGTCGTAGCAGAGGATGTGCCATAGCATCATTCTCGTTATCTCCAGGAATGTCTAAGTAATCTTGTACGAAAGGGGGAGCTAATTTCCTTATAAAATCCTCAGTCCATTCTCCCTTCTGTAAAACTATTCTTTTATCTGAGTAGCCACCTATAGATTTTATTTTACGCCAGATCTTTTTAATTGGAGTGTTTTTATTCAGTTTATCGCAGAACGCTGCCCAGGATTCTTTCTTACTTGTCTTAATAATTAACCTTGTCTCAGTTGACTGCCTCTTATATTCGATAAAGTTATCCAATGTGGGACTATGTTTAAATTTAATAGAGGCGGCTTTACGTTTTTTAATACTTTCTTCACATTTATCGTTCCACCAAGATTTAGAGTTACTAAAAATTGGTTTCCTTCTCGGGATCGACTTTTCGGAGACAACATTTAAGGCTTCTATAAATCCATCGTAATTCTCGAATTTGTTTAAGTCGTAATTAATAAATTCATTTTTAAAACATTCCCAGTTTGCTTTCTTTAAATTCCATTTTAGTGGGGAATTATTTTTATAATATTTAATAGGTTCTGTACTAGATGTAATTACTATAGGGAAGTGGTTAGAGCCGAGGGTATCGTCATATACGCGCCAAGTTAGTAGAGGCGCCAGAAGTGGTGTGCAGAACGTAATGTCTACCGCCGATATAATCTTTTGTCTAATATTACTTAACAGAGTGGGGGAACCATCGTTTAGGTATACCAGATTGTTGTCAGTTATAGCGTCTAGTAGACACTGACCCTTTGCGTCTGTAAAACTAGATCCGAATGCACGTGAATGAACATTAAAATCGCCCCCCACTAGGAGAGGTTGATTAATGCTTAGTATAAAGTTATTCCAATCCGTATACGTAATTTTATTTGCTGGATTATTGTACAGAGATATTATAGATATATGTTCACTGCCGGAAGTGGGAATTGAAATGCCAACGCTCATTAAACCTTTTATATTATGTAAATTCTTGATTTCCTTAAAAGGTATTCTATTACTCACTAAAATAGCGCACCCCGCCTTCCCATCGCGGCGGTCTTTCCTAATTATATGATAGCCAGAAAAATTTATTTTCATGTTCGGTTTAAACCAAGTCTCACTTATTAGGGCGACATTTATGTTCTCATTCTTTAAGAATATCTCTAGGCTCCCTTTATTTATTACAGCCGATCTTGCGTTCCACTGTAAGATGTTTAGTTGTTGGTTCATATTACATTTTTGTTATTTTGTAGAATCGAATACCCTTTGACATTCCTAGAACTACAAACCCAATTAAAATAAATAACAAAATTATTAGTATACGATTTATATATACTACGTAATTCATAATTACGATAACTACAGAATCCATATTGAATCTAGCCAAGTACTTAATATAGATAGCCATGCATATATATTTATCATATTCCATGTGTGCATATTTCCAAATAGATTTACGATACTTATATATAGATATGCTTATAGAAGCATAGATGACAGTATCTTTATTCAATTCATACAATGCTTGAATTCTATCATGTAATAACATCAACTCTTTCCTTTATCAGTTGTAACAATTCTTGTTCGGTTATGCCCTTATTTAGCTTGTTTTTAATATTGTTTATTATAGAGATAATAACCTCACATATCCTGTCCTTATTGCTTTCAAAACCATTTTCTACTTTTTCAGGTCGGTAGGGATTAAAGGGAATTATTCCCCCGATTGAATTTTTAGGAGTAGAAACAGTGTATAATTGCTCTCTGATTTGACTTTGTATGAAATGAGGAGGCGAATATTGCCTTCTCTTTTTAATAAACTGCTCTGAACTATCCTCACTTTGGTTTTTAGGCACATTTATTTTAAGAGCCGGAAATTCTTGGTCAGAAGATAGTTGGGGTAACTTCAAAGCTTTAGCAAATGTCTTACACTGTACTCTCTCTTTTGCCTCTATGTATGGAATGTTTTCCAAACACATTACGCTTTTTATTTCTTTTTGTTTGGCGAACTCAGGACAAGCTTTATAATCTATAGAGGAATGATTTTCCCCACAGTGAATACATTTCTTATTTTCAGATTTGCAAGAATCTTTACTATGATCTGACTCTCCACACAAACCGCATCTCACACTGCCTTTACATTGAGCACTAAGGTGCCCATATCTCAGACATTTGAAACATTGTATAACTTTCTGTACATAAGGCTCTACTGGACACCTCACAAAGTGCACCATAACATATTGCGGCAATATTTGACCCCTAAATGTTAACAGGACAGTAGAAGTAGGAGTTTCTTCAACTTTTCCGTTCTCTGCTTTCCTTTTTTTAATGAATCTCTTTACCTTAACTAATTTCACAATCGCCCCTCCACTATGTTTCAAATTATTAAATATTTCTTCCTCAGATAATGAGATGTCCACCTTTCTAATTACACCATGTCTTCTGACCAGAAGTTGTGGAATGTAAGCATCGAAATTTAACTCCTTAAGAGCCTTAGATTCAATTATTGTGTTTGCGCTACTTCCGTTTTTAAACAATAATTTGATTCTATTTCTCCCAATTTTGTTCATTTCAATGATATCGTTTTTAATATTGGGATGATTTGCATGAATATGTTTCCCAATTTTCATGGGGTGCATTCTGGAAATACCCTCTCCTTCACCCAAACTCTCAATGTATACATAAAACGGGCCACTGTCCCCTGGTATGAATAATTCTTTAATTTTATTCTCCTCTCTTACCTTGTTTTCCAGTGATGCAGCTCCCTCAATAACCTCTTTCTTTTCACGTATGTTTATTGATGAGATTTTACTTTTTACAGATGTTTTACTTTCCTGCATGTCTATATCCGGAGGCACTTTTTCCCCCCCACTTGTATCCCCCATAACTAAAAACGACAAGCCACTCCGACTACACAATAAAATAAAATATATATATATTTTTTTTTTTTTTGACCACCAAAAAAGAAAAAACAGTGTAATTGAAATGAAATTAATAGAAGTTATTCAAAGAAAGCACTCAGATAAACGCGACCTTTGACCACTACTGTACTCTAGTGAAGCCAGAGACCAACTGACGAATTATGTTGAACTTTACATTCGCAGACAGACTCTAAATTCATTCGTTCACTCCTCCACACACTCATTTACATTTTAGCTCTAAACTAACTTGACTTAACTAACAACTTAAACTATGGGATGGGCTACTCTATATTCAGCCATTCCGTCAATTCAGCTTATTCTAAATTAACATTCACGCCAAAAAATATATCACTCCCTAAAACTCTACATATACATATTTAAAAAACAAATGATAAATAAATCGCCCCAATTATCTTTGATAAATATTTATTTGGCCAAGAAAAGATAGATATTGTTCAATGTGTAAATGTTTGTAAGGTCTGTTTGACTTTGCTATTTAATTATTTGTGTGTAGAGTTGTTTTTATATTTTACATTTCATTTTTTTTTTTTGTTTAAGTTATAATTTGGTTTTATAGGAAGTATTTAATCTGCTTGAGAGACGAAGTTTATTTTAATTTATTTTTTTAATTGGTATCTTTTTGTACATTTTGTTTGTTGAAAGATTTAATTCTTTTATTATACAGAACCAATACGATACAGTATGGTTTATTTATTTTGTTTCAAAAAAATTACAATTTTTATAAAAAGCAGGAGTCCCAGCACAAAACATATATTCAAAAATAATATTCACTGTTCTAATAAATACATATTAACAAAACATACACAAACAAAAGCATTACTTTAATTAATTAATTCAATAAATATTAAATAACAATAGATATTACCTTATTTATTTATTTGTTTACTGATTTGCTTAATTTTGAGTAGATTTAAGGCCAAAATTGGGTTTCATCTTTTCTTAATATACAAGTTTTAATAAAATTACCTACAGATTTTATTTGATTTACATTTACACAATTTAACAGGGAATCAAGTTTGTACAATAATTAACAATAATTATTTGGAAAAGAAAATTTGCTAAGATATTTTGATCTAATAAGATCAAAAATTTACTTTCAATCAGAAAGTGTACTACTATGTCAGGCAAATTTTCTGGGCAAAGTTTGCAGATAGCTTTAGCATTTAATTTATAAATTTTGTTTTTTTTTTTAAATGACTCTTGGATATTTTTCATTGGCTACTCTTATTTAAGTAAGAAGTTTTAATAAATTCAAGCTCTACTTTAACTTTAGATAAAATTCATCATAATGAAAATTACTGATAAACCTAATATAGCTATTACATTTACAGTTATAATTTGATTAATGACTGCATTTATCAGGTGCGACTTATAAGCGTTAATTAATCTGTTATTACTTTTTTTCACTTCCAGTGGAAGATTCTTCTAGTAGTTGTTAGATTTCCATAAATCCGTTACTCCAATTTTTCAAATGAAATCAGAAGAGAACTGCACCAATTAAAGGGCATTTGTTGACGGTAAATTAATTTATATAATCCAGGGGTTTATCCAGGGATATCAGAAATACTTCCAGAAAACCAGATGAAAATCAAGATGAACCCTACCAGGGTAGCTGCAATAAGGATTTAAAGAAGTGAATTTGAACTTTATCAAGTGAATCGACATAAGGCAATAACCATAGCTCCTCACAATACATCAAAACACTAACGACCATTGACTCAAAAAACCTTCCTTTGGCTTCCCAAGAGTAGGACTTGTCCTTACACAGATTGAATTTAAACCTAGTTGACGTTGTCATTATCTAATGCCTTCCTTGGTCACTTGTTTTTTAAACTTATTAGATGAAAAAATGACGCCTAAGTACTTAAATACTTTGACGATTTCAATCTTATATTTCATATATAAAACGTTCCTACATTTTCCCAGATTTCTTCCTTTATAAAAAGGCTAGATTTTGTTTTTTCTTTCCACGTTAGCTTTTAAGAGATTCGTTCAACATACTTTTATAACAAATCCAACTTAAATTGAATATCTTGCCATGAAAAGCATGTCATCAGCATATAATGGCATAAGAACATCATTCTTTTCATTAACACTGACATGGAAGGGAATAGCAGAGTGGTTAGCGTACTGGAATCTCACGCGGAGGACCCGGGTTCGAGTCCAGCTACCCTTAGATTTTTTCTAATTAGGAGCCTCTACAGCGCAATGGCCGGTGATAGACAGTGTTGTCTGTAACGAGAGAACACTGTCCGTAGGCCGGCAGTGCACTGAGAAGGCTCCGGGCGCCTATGATCATAGATGTTGACGCGCCTTAAATTAAAAAAAAAAATTAACACTGACACCAACCGCACGATGATTCCTGAAAACTGAATTATGTTGCAAAGTACAGTGAGAAAAGTAGAGGGGATAGATTTTCTCCTTGAAGAACGTCCTCTATACTTTAACTTCCTTTGTTGATGCTCCATCATTGTCAATAAAAATTACGCCTTTCTCAGATAAGTCTGTAATTATATTTATACATGCCATAAATAGAATCTTCATTCAATGTTACCCGTAGTTTTGCATGCGAAATACAATCAAAAGCGCTTTGGAAGTCCACAAATATCCCAAACACTTTCCCTCTTTTTAGCCGAGGATTAATGCTGATTAAAGAGGCCAAAAAGAAAGTAGCATTCCATCATCTCCTTTCCTTCCTGAAACCCACTTGTTCTTCAGGAATGATCTGTTTACTCTCTACCCAATTTGTTGGCCGTTTGGTTAGAATTCGAGTAACAATTTTTACAATATTATTTTTTATGAGAGCAATTCCCCTATAATTAGTCGGCTCAAGAGGATTTCACTTCTTTTATGAATCATTTTTAATTTGAGTTTATCCCATCCTACCGGAATTTCCTCTGATAGCCACATAATATGGAAGAGACTTAACACACTATAATGTACCAATTCGCATTCCTATAGCATACATTAATATTATCAAGTCCAGGAGTTTTGAAGAGTTTGACTATCAATACTCTCGTTCAGCTGGTGTAATAGTCTCATCTCATGGTCTAAGAATGGATGGCTGGTAAATTGCGAAATACATTCAGGGATAGATTCGTTATTTTACACATCTGAAAGGAAGGATTTCCCACATCTCTAACTAATCGGGCTTTTTTGAAAATCTTTTTTTTTCAGTTATTTTTATTTATTTTTTTTATTATTTTTTTATTATTATTATTATTATTATTATTATTATTCTTATTTTATTTTCTAAGTTATTACACTGGTCCAACAGCCTTTATTGCTCTTTAAGTTTCTCAAGTTTAACTTGATAATCTAATAGTAATTTGTTCTCGCTTTCTTATTTTTTTTTTATATTATTATTATTTTTTTTATGCCTGAAGATATTTAATGAGATATATTTGTTCGAAATTATGTTTATGGCATAACTTATAAGCACGGTTTACTTCTTTTTTAGTGTAAGAACAATCACTATTGTACCAGCATTTGTTTAAATTATTATTATTGATTTTATTAGTGTTTTTTTTTTAAATGAATCGTTTTCGTGCCGCATCTCATTCTGTTGTTAATCGCATTAAAGCATCTGTAATAGATTTCTTTAATTTTCGTTTAAGCTATCAATTGAGCTACTAGAATCTAGATAAATATCAAATATTAAAAAATATTAATATCAAGTATCAAATATTAATATTATTATTATTAGTATCAAATAAATGTTACTGGAATTATTTAAAAATTCATTAAACTCCTCTATACAATAAGAATCTCTATTATAAACGCTATAACTAGTTTTCTTAGCACAAGGTAGCAAGGAGGACATCTGAGTAAACATTTAAGGTATTTGATATCATCTGATTTTCCAAGCCTTGTCTCACGAACCCTATGTTTCCCCTCCTTGAATTCCTAATATCTTATGAAAAATTCCAAGTACTAGCTGTTAAAAAACGGATAATGGGGCGCCCCTTAGCGGGAATTTTAATTTTTCTAAAGAAAAAATGTTGCTAGTGAAGCTGACGTAATAAATAGGTTTTTTTTTCGTGGATTTATATTAAATTCATTATTAATAGTGAACCAACAATCTTATGGGTTGTATATTTTAAAAGTAATTCAAATGATACTCTGTTTATAAGTTTAATGGAATTTTGTATGATATATTTATTCAGTTGTTGTGGCAGTCGGTTCCGCAGAGCTGGAAAGCATCAGAGACATTTTCCGTGATAGCCTGCTTCATTTTGTGGTCATCGACCGGTTTCAGGCGTACGCCCATCTTCAGGATGCGTTTTTCAGATAGTGTGATAACAAAGACTTGCACAGAGCAAATTCAGTTTACACACTCATGTGTCTCTGATATATTTTTATTCAGTTCAGTAACTGCAAAATAGTTGTAGTTGGAGAGTTTGTAATGCTTGCATATTAAATTCAAATTCTATTGGTGAAAATGTTTTTCAATAGTCATCTATTTATGGTGATAGATACTCTTTGGATTCTACAGTAAATAATCAGTAGAATAGAATACTGGAAATTATGGTATGTGGTTGTGTAATGGTAGTCATTCGGGGATCGTCCCGCTTCTTGTACTAATACTGGTGCCAACGGTTATAGTGTGATCGATCATGCCTGGATTAATCATCTTATTCTTGAATCATATCTTGACTTAAAGGAGTTGAACACTCAATCTGGGGTAACTAACCATCTACTAATTGTTTTAAAGGTATTATATAGAATTAAGCTGGATGCCTATTGTTTCTTTTGCAGAACTTCCTGTAGACCACTTAATCTACTTCAGATAAAGAGGGAATTTATTTGAAGAGGGAACTATAACATAAAAGTAAAAAGGGAATGATGTTCTCTCGAAACCTGAATAAGTACTGGGGTATGGAAAGATACCAAAGTAACTAGGGCTAGGGCAAGGTACTATAATCAGTAGTGGCTGCCGTATAAGATACCATGTAATATCCTACTACATGCAGACTTGGTTCGAGAAAGAAAATCAAACGAAAAGCGCTAATGAAATAATAAATTTCATTTTAATAACCGAATTTTGAGAACCTATTCATTTTTATTTTCTTGCTAACTTTTTCGTAACCCTTTCCTACTCCTTTTTCTTCACAAACTGATAAGAAGTAGGACTTATTATTAAGCTGGACATTTTATTTTCCATTCAAACGATTTTCCCAGGAGTTCTTATTTTTTTGGTGGTGGCGGCGTTTCTGGGGGAATAGCAACGTTAAGCTTCCCTGTAAAGCACCATTTCAGTACAATATATGGTTACACAAGTTGTATAATTATTTTACATTAAATGTATTTGTAGAATTCCAAAATTGTAGTTCCAAATTTGTACGGACATTTGTGACTTTACACAATAGATTTTTGAATGTTTTTGGAATCTTCTTGAAAACTACTCCATTTTGGATTCTTGGATTCTTTAAACTTGGAATGCTAACTGTACAGAGATCTATTACATTTATTTAAAACTTTTTCCCATTAAAGTTCCTTTTGGAGAGTTTTTTACAGAATCTGTGAAGTTACATTTCAAATGGTAAATTTGGGATTGTAAAAGATTTGGAGTTACCTTATGGATTACTCTGCAAACACATACAATTTCTGTCTGCTATCTGGGCCAACCAATATTCTACCAAAACTTATGTTATAGTAACTAAATAATAATTTCCAAGTTCATGAAAATTTGACTAATTTATATTAACTGTGCAGTAAGAGAAGATCGTATGTGTGCTTGATGCTAAATTTTTCAAACCAAACTCAGTTTATTCCATTTTATCGTTTTCTCATTTTTAACAAATACTTTGTTGAAATTTTTGTAGAAAAGAAGTAGATAAAGTAGATAAAGAGACTTCTTTTTTTATAAGGAAAAGATCGTGAAAGAATGCGATGGTAGTTATAAAGGAAACTAGTAAGGAGTGGCCCTACTAACGAAGAAGATGGCAAGAGAGCTGAATGGAGTTTACTTATAGCGGAGCTCAGACTTGGCGTCACTAGGGAAATTTCTTTTTACAACTCCATCACATCTTCATATTGTCGAGCATTATTCCCCATGGATTTCTCTTACTGCGTCTTTGACGACATCAAATAATATCTGCTTTTGACTTGCACATGAAATTTGAAGTAACACTAGGATATCCTTTAACTTCTAATTTTCTTTTTAATTTTTTTACATTTTCTTCTTACTCCTCCTGAGGGGAAGTACTGCGATCGCGTCCTTTATTCGAAATTGAGGAATTACATTATTCGAAATTGAGGAAGTAAATATTTTGTGGTCACCTGAGTACGAAAAAATGTGGTTTTAGCTAAAGATCTGTATGTGTGAGAATATATGAACATAAATATATATATTTGTTTTTTGTTTTTGAGGAGCTTGTCCTTTCCATTTCTATTTCTCTAAGAAATTTTTGGATCTGGGAAGGTTCAGGGAATATGTCTCCTTCTCGAATACCCGTTGTTATCCAGACTTCTAAACGTTCTCTGGATGACAACGGCCGTGAGGAAGAGTTACCTCTATCTTCCTTTATCTGTAGATTCTTTTGCAAGTGAACGTTTTAAGCTCAATTTTTTTCCGGTGTTTCCTGTTGTTACGAAGGCTACTAGGTTTATAATAACAAAGGATACGATCTGTTTGAATATGACACTGACTTTCTTGTGTAATTCCTTGTAACTTTTAAGTTGATTGCAATTAATTAAACAAATAGTATTAAACTACACTTTTGGAATAACAGTCCTTGAAGAACCCAGGCCTACCAGAGCTAATCTTTGTAAGAAGAGTGTTAATACACCGCGGGTCCCTTCCGTTTAGTTTTTGCCTTTACTACCGGGTTCGTTACTCACTGTAACATTTCACACGATACTGGATTTACTGGAGCTAACTTCTAGTGAGTAAACAAAAATTGCAACAATTTCCGCATTAATTTGGATTTCTGTCAAACTACAGCAAAATCATTTTATGATAATTTTTTGTTCTGATTGAGCGAATAGTTGAGTTTAACTGAATGAACGTATTGATTGAGGCTGCCTAATGCCTTGGAGGTATTAAGTCTTTATAGTGAAAATTTTTGGAACTTTTATAATGTCGAAGCGATTTCCTTAATTGCATAATACCTAAAAATTTGCCACTATTTCATAATATCATGTTTGTATTGCCTGTTTCTATATTTATAATTTTTAAATTGTAATTAAAGAAATGAAAATGAAATTTATTCATAGAAATTAGAAATACAACTGAATGTATATATATGAGAATATTTCGCAAATATGTGGGACAATTCAGGCCCGACACATGTCTCAAGTAATACCCCACGATTGGGGTCAAACTGATACTTTATATTCTTTTGACATACAGGTAAAACTAGGTCACTGCTCCTTGTTCCCCTTCTAAAAAAATTATCATTTTCCCAATTTGTTTATCTTTGATGTTTCACTTCTGAAATAACACTAGTTAGAATTGAATTGAACCAACACGAAAATCACTCAATATGACACCGTCAATGACGACAGTTTCTATGAAATGAAAAAGTCTGAGGACTTTTATGAGCATTATTATTTATTATGAGTAGTCTGAGTATTATATATTATTTATTATGAGTAGTCTGAGTATTATATATATATATATAAATTAACAGTACTTCCTGAACGGTGTATCGTTGCAGACGCTTACAAATTACATAAACATTTTCAGGAAAATAGAACCATTTTATCGAAAGTGACACGGCATGCGAAGTTGAAAAAAACTACTGCAAGATAATAGTAAGGCTTAAGTGCTCGTAGAGTTCGAGGATTGGTCAATGGCCTTGGCCTAAGTGATTGGTCGGTGGGCGTGGGTTAGGGGAAGGTAGGGGCAGAGGTAGGCAGAGAATGGGAATGGCGGCCATTTTGATAAAAGTGGCCCATCTTGCCCAAATCCTATCCAGCAATGATTTTTTTTTTAATTTAAGGTGCGTCATTGGCGCTCGGAGCCTTCTCAGTGCCCTGCCGGCCTCCGGACTGTTCTCTCGTTACGGACAACAATGTCCATCACACGTGAGCTGTAGAGGCTCCTAGGAAGAAGAACTCTAGCAGGATCCTCCGCGTAGTAGAACCAGTACGCCCTTCCCTCTACTGATAATTAACCTAACGATGTTTCACGTGTCTTGAAGGATTACTTGGTAATAAAACTAAAAAAAGGATTTAGATTATCGGGTTTGAAGGATTGGATTATTTTGAATACTTTGAGGAACTTGAAGTGGAAATAGTATGCTACATCCTACACAAAGAAATTCTTGAGAATAGTGTGGGTGGTTTTCAGAGGTATGGCAAGAAGAATCGATCAGAGACATTTTCCGTGGAACGCCCGAAACCGGTCGATGACCACAAAATGAAGCAGGCTACCACGGAAAATGTCTCTGATACTTTCCAGCTCTGCAGAACCAACCACCACAACAACAGAAGAATCGATTTTTGGGGGAGGATTTTCCGCTGAAAGATCTAGGTAGTCATTGCATCCAACTAACGAGTAGGTGTCGAAGGCGGAGACTAATGCCCAGTTTGGGCGGATGCTAAACATGGAGAAAAATAAAAGAAAGGGGAGTGGTTAAAAACGCTCACAATTATCAAGGCTGAAAGTGATTTATTGTGAAATGCCACCGTTAACTACTTACGTCAACCTCTGGCTCAGACACATACACAAATAGTTCTCACAAACAGGCTCAAAAACAGTTGAAAGATGCCTTCGTAGTGCTTGCTGCCACGGACTATTCATAGCCCAGTTGGAGGAACTTCACCTTTCTCAGGCCTTTGCAATCGCAGATGTCTACCGGAAGCTTCTGCAAGGGTCCTCTGATGAATTCTTTCGCTCGCTTATGGCCAGTGATATTCCTAGTCTAAGGCCTCTGATTTGCTGTGGACAAGGGCGTAAATAATTACTGCCCTAAGTATACCGCATATAATTTCCGGACTCATAAAAATTTTTTTTGACCTGGGCCAAATCGACCATTCTCTCATTGCCCATTTATCCCAGTCTAAGAATATGAACATCTCCAACACTCAGACAATAGGATCTCCAGAAGTAGTTTATATGTAACTATTTGGTTTAACATGCCCATATGGTTAACTCTAATTAAACATTACACAGACACGCACACACAAATTTTCGTAGTGTTCACCCATTAAAGGCTGCATTCTATTTACAACCACTGAAATCCAGAGTAGCCTCGAGCACCAATAGATCTTTTAGGTTGCACTAGGTTTTTTTTTTGCACTCCTCCACACACCTTATTAACATATCAATTAAAATCTGAAGCCAAATCCAGAATTCGAACTCAGAACCAAGCAACACACCTCAGCTCTGGTTCGTGCCCACCAATAACTAAAGCATTTTTTTGAATTATATAAAAACCAATTTTGTATATGTTTATTCTGAATAAATTCTGTAAAAATTAATTTCGAAATGAAAAAAATGTTATTAATAAAACAAATGTGGTAAACAAATCAACCGACAGAATTACAAACCTAAAAAGAAAACAAAAAAAAATACACAAATTTTATTTTACATACAAAAGTACAATCTAGCGGTGAATTTTAATACAAACAAACCAGTTGTGAAAATTTACTGCAACCTAGCGAGCAAACTGGGAAATTAGAAAATTGATATTTTCCATGCTGCTTTTGTGATACCACCAATAGAGTACATTTGTTGAATGTTTTGTTGATTCTGTAGAGATCTGCGCATCATTTTGTGGACAACGCTTTTAGACTCTGTAAATATTTTTCTTTTAATTCCAGCTAAATTTTAAATTAGCCTATAAATATATATATATTTTTTTTAAAGTAATTTATTTCATTATTGCTCTTAAAACCATAAAATATGAAAAAGATTCCCGTAGTACCTGCAATAAAGAAATTGCATTAATTTAACTTAATTACATTAATTAATCGTATTAGTAAACAATTTCGTAATTAAAATCATGAAACTCTAAACATTCGTATGTTGTATGAAGTGAAATTAAAGATAATTAATTGTGCAAAGAATATTATAATTTAAAAAAAAAAAACACTTGAAAGAATATACATGATACATGAAAGAACTGTCGTGGCAGCTTGTTCAACTACATAATTATTTAAAAAAATTCTTTTTATGGGTGAATTATTAATTATTTGCAGTGAATTAATAAAGGATCAGTTTTGAATGTACATTTGATGTCAGCTAAATAATTTTGATTGATGTGATCACTGGAATGATGATTGATTGATTGATTGATATACTTACCAATACAAATGTCCTTAAATCAATACTAAAAAGATGACCTCCTTCAAGTTTAAAATGTGATTTTGTAAAAGTTTCAATGATTACTAATGATTTCATAATTTTTTCACGACATTTGTACCATTCACTTAGATATAGTGTACGATGTATTTCATCATTCTGCAATATTAATTAACTTATTTTAAATCAAATTAATCAATTATTTAATTAATAATTTAGGAAGATTTTTTTTTTCCCCTTACATGTTGCGATATTTCCTGGCCAAGCCAACAGTACATAAAAAATTGGATATAAGTAGCGACGAGTACCACAAATAATCTTGGAAAATCTTTCACTAAGTCAGTAGACTTTAAACATAATAAATTTTATTGAAATTAATATCACTAACTTTATTATAAACATTTCTAATTGAATTTAATATCTAAATAGATTTATTTACCTTAGATGCTAGAAAAAAATACATTGTAGAAACTAAAGTTGATTGCATAACTTGTGCAAGAAATATGTCATCCAATATTACATCAAATGTTCTTATTAATCTAAAATTAGTTTATAATTACTATAAGTTTTGTGTACAGAATTTCTAGTTTAATTTGTAGAACAACTAGGACTAACTATTATGGCTTAGTTTTTACTCAGTTATTCGATTCGCTCAAGATGTAGGTCATTCAAAATACTACTACAATAAAAAAAAAAAATCTGTTAGTGAATCATGAACGAATGTGAATGCACTGGACGAATCTGAACTTTATAAAACGTTTTATTTTTTGGGGGAAAAAATTTCTATAAAAAGTGATAGATCTCTGAACATATAGTTGGTATATTAAGTTTAACCAGACCTATTTAACGAGTCATATTGGAGAAAATCAGAGAAAACTGAAAAACAAAAACTGTTCAGTAAAGTGGCACTTCCAAGCAATGTATTGTGAGGATGACCTCACAGGATAACCATCATAAGGATCCTTATGGATGAGTGCAGTGGGTTGTCGGCAGTCTAAGATGCCCATTGGGGGTCCGGACGGAGCTTTGAGTAGCGGGTTCCGATGTCTTTCACGGACCTCTCTCAGGCATCTGGGGACTTCCTCACTGGGCATTGTAGCTTAAGGAGATATCTCTATACAATGGGACTTATGTCTGACCCCTTTTGTAGAGTTTCTGAGACGGAAGAGGAAACACCCATGCATCTAATGACGGATTGTTTGGGCTGTGAGGAGATTAGGTTTAGGATCTTCGGCCGGAGTAGGATATAGGTAGAGGATCTTAAGCTATGTCCTTTTAAGATTTGGTCCGATTTGTTCGGTCTGTGGTGAAACTTAGATGGGTAAAACCTGAGCCGGGACTTTTGTTCCAGACCCTGTAGTTGTTATTCATTAGGGGTAGCTATGTGTGCCCAGGGAGGTTTTGGATGGCGCAGGGAGGTTTTGCTCTCCCCTTCCTTGAATAATAATAATAATAATAATAATAATAATAATAATAATAATAATAATGGCTCTGGACGAATCTGAACTTTATAAAGCGGCTTTTTTTTTTTAGGAAACACTTTCTATTAAAAGTGATAGATCTCTGAACATATAGTTAGTATATTAAGTTTAACCAGACCTATTTAACGAGTCATATTGGAGAAAATCAGAGAAAACTGAAAAACAAAAACTGTTCAGTAAAGTGGCACTTCCAAGCAATGTATTTGCTTCAAAATCGAATTTTAGGTAAAGATTTAATTTTTAATTAATAATATACATATGTTAGAATTATAAAAAATAAAATAGCACTTTACAGTAAAGCCACCACCTTTCCCCAAAACCCCCTAAAATGATTTTATACGAAAAATATTACAAATAAAAGTTATAGTACTGTACTATGGAGTGAAAGAATTAAGTATTAAAAAAAAATCATTGACCTGTTTTCATGAAAATCACGATCAAGGAAAACATTCACTTGGTAAAAATTGTTATATTCGGTTCTTTGATTTGAATTTAAATCTTATTGCTAATTCCCCTTCCAAAACTCAAAAGAAATATCAAGTTTAAATTTCTCTCACTTTAAACTGTTGAGTTAAATTGATCATACACAATCACACACACATCAATTTCTAGTATACTACTTTTTCGGACTTTATTTCAAGGTGAAAACTCAATTTAGAAAATTTGACTCGATTTTAATACAACTTTTTAACAGTACAAAGAGAAAGTGAAAAAACTGTGGAGTGAAAGAGACTCACATAACTTTCTCTTACAGCTGTTAATACAATATTATATATAAAATGACAATTTTTACTTTCTCTTACTCCTAGTAACAGGAAGTATTGTAATCGTGTCAAATTTTCGATATCGATTTTTCACCGGAAATATCCTTATTGAGGTTCCCTGAGTCCAAAAAAGTGGTTTCTAGCAAAGTGTCTGTGTGTGTGTGTGTGTGTGTGTGTGTGTGTGGTGTGTGTATGTTAACAGCATAGCTCAAAAACGAAAAACCGTAGAAAGTTCAAACTTGATATTCCGTTTAGGTATCACCATGGCATCTGATAGTGGGTCATCTGTCAAAATTCCTCAACCAGTTTAATTGTTTTTTCTACTTTTTTGCGTTTTTCTTCAAACTTGGTGCATCAACTACACATACAAAGAGCTACATCTTTTATTTGTAACATTTCTCTGGGAAATTTCTTTTAACGGCAGATATGGTGGAGGGGTGGGGTTAGGTTTTAAATCTAAAGTGCTATTTCAGTTTATTAAACAATTCCATCATCTAAATAATGTTAATTAGAATTAAATATTTTGTTGAAATTTCGTGTATGAAAAAATCGGATGACCGGAAGTGCGTTTACTTTGCCACTTTACTAAATGAATTTTCCACTTTTTCACGACTTTCTCAAAAATGGCTCCGACGATTTTCTTGAAACGTATGTATAAACTAAACATACAATGATCTACAAGTTTTATTTAAAACATTTCTCTAGAAAAATTCATTTAGTGGCACTATTAGGGGGAGCGGTGGGGTTATGTTTTTCTCTAAAGTGCTATCATAGTTGATTATACAATTCTATCATCCAAACAAAATGAATTAGATAAATAAATGGATGGCCATAATTCCGTGTTTCAAGGAAATTAGTTAACCGGAAGTGCGCTTTTACTGAATAATTTTTTCAGTTTTCGTCGAATTTCATTAAATTTCGTACACAAACTATAAAATTTGTCAATTATAATTTTGAGTACTGGAGTAAGAGAAAGTTGTGTGAGTGTTTCACACCAGACTTTTTTTGAGAAAAATTCGAAAAAACTCAAAAATCTATTCTGTAAACTCACGGTTTTGGTAAACCGATTTTCTTGGAATTCTAGCAATGCTTCTCTAATGTGTATTGATATTATATAGGTGTGATAGAACCAACCATACTGGAGTGGTATGCTCTAGAAGAAAGCCTGGAGCTACTGTTTATGCTAGATCACCCAAAGAAATCAATCTCCCGGGGGAAACGTTTGAAATAAAAGTGAGGTATCTATTTGGCGAGATAATATCCGAAATTTTAACAAAATCATTGGACCTTTTTTTGGAGAAAGTCGCAACCACTGAAAAAAATAACATTAATTAAAATCACATTTCCGGTTGATAGATTTTTGCCCAAAACCTTCGAATGGTAATTTCCTAAAGAGAATCTCAAGTTTCAGCTTCCAGAGATTTTCGTTTTTGAGATAATTTGTTTATACACACACACACACACACACACACACGAACATATGGAGACCATTCTCTAAAAACATTTTTTTATACTCAGAGAACTTCAAAATATTTACTTCCGGTGAAAACTTAATTTCGAAATTTTGAACGATCGCAATACTTCCTGTTACCAGGCAAAAGAAGAATGTAAAAAATCTTGTAAATCTTTGTGACTTTAAAGTAATTATCACATCAATGTGGACATTCCATCGCATTGAAATTGAAATGGTTCCAACAGTACTGTGGGTAGTAAGTTTTTCGAAGACGTGTCATGCATTGTATTGGATTAGGTAGATAACATTGAGGATAAAGGGAACATAAAATCACCAGCGAGAAGGTTTTCATTGAGTTTTTGAAGCCGTCTTGGCTTCCCATTCGTTCGTTCACTTAAGTTACTGAATACTAAGTAAGAATGCACCTTACTCTACTGAAATTTCAAGTAGGACAAGTAATTGTAGATATATATTCTAATTGGATCCTTAACTTCCCTTATATTTGAACAAGCGTCTGTTCTGCATCTTGTGTTCCGACTTTCGAGCATTCGCACGTCTTGAGATATTTTTGTCTTCTTATTAGATTACTGTTTGGAAATTCTGTTTTCACTACTTTAATTGGAAATAAATTAGTACATTATCATAACCTTTATCTTTTTACAATTTTCATTGTAAGTGTTTAATTAGATATTTATGTGATTATTACTAATTTCTCAAGATGGACGAACGCTCTTAATTGCACAGATGGAAGCGAAAAAGGTTAGCTAATACGAATAGTCACTCAAGCAAAATAAAAAGTTACTAAGTGAATAATTATTTGTGTATCTCTTAATATGATATGGAATTTTGTTTTAGAATAAATTGTAAATTTAAAATTACTAATTTACCTTATAATATCAACATGTTCCCGAATAAATTCTTTCAACAACGTTTCATCTCTGCTGAGAGCTGCAACTTTAACCACAGACAATCCTAAACTTTCAACTGGTGGATTATCACGTTTCCAGCGTCTCTTTCTTAATGGTTCTTCAGTTCCTAATGTTACTAAGGCTAACCTGATCGCATATAATCTCCTACAAATCTGGCCTGCCATTAATAGTAGCAAAGTGTCGACAGCTTCTTGTGTGTAACATTCAATAGCCAGTATAAAACTGACAAAACTATAAACAACTAAATACTTATATATATTGTTCACCTGGAATGGTAGCCAATATGGCATAGGCAATTTAAGGTTTCCAGTAAGCCATGGATAAGCCAGCCAACCAGCCAGCAGTGTAACAAGTATAGCCACGTATAAACGAGTAATCTCTTTCACAAGACGTAACATATCCGTGGAATGACTTGCACCTGGAGTATCTAATTCCTCGAAAAGACGAGCTAACAGTGCTGTATTGTTTTGAACTATTAGTAATTTGACTTGCGTCACTACTGATACCAGAAACAAAACTAGTGATATTGAACTCTCAGACAGGTCATGATCTGGTATGAATATAGTTAACAGTTGAAACACCGAATTTATGGTTAACATGATCTGGATGAATATGAAATACACTCTTATGCTCCAACCTCTTGGATTGCCTTCTGATGGTATTGTTACTCCTAAATATCTTAACAAATACACATGCCTGAAGAACACATTTTCTCCAGCAATAGTCATTGTCGTCCCAAGTATTTCTTCTAAACTGATGATAAACTGTGACTTTTCTTTCTGTCATCAACAATACCATTATCATTACACCTAATGACCAGACATTTGCGATAGAATAAAAACTAGTTACATCTATTAATAGATGGCCTTAATAACACTGTTTCATTTACTAATGTGTTATTCAGAGAAATCGATACACCTCCTGGAAAAGTCTTTTAAACTAAAATACCAATGTTTTTGAGCTGTACACTCAGTAAACTTTCAATTATATTAAGCTATTCATCTATGCTGACAACACAACAATCCTTTCACCTCATATCGATCCTGAACATGCAAACGCTTCTTGCAAAACAATCTCCTATCCCTGGAATCCAGGTTAACACAATAGAGAATGAAAAATCAATTCTAATACACTGATAGTGTTCCATTAAATACAAATTCTGTTTGTATAATACTCCAATCTCTCCTGCAGACAATGTTAGCTGTGACAGACATTGAATTATGCTGTGACTTACGACTAACAGCGATTTCTCATACAAGATTTAAACAAAATTTAGCCAATCCATCGGCCTTTTCCCTTATTTCTGATTGCTTGCAACAGCCTGGAAATAAAGGGTAGAACTCTGTGGAACTAGTATCAAATTTACAATCAGAACAAAATTCAAAATTTTAAGGTTAAGATTTCTGTAATGCCACTTTCTTTTTTCATTTTGTCTTCGCTTCTGCAATAGTAAGTAATATCAAAGTTTTGAAATTATTGTAAATACCTTTTTTTGAGTTCTCTGAATTCGAAAAAAAGGTGGCTGCATAGTGTGAATCAAAATCTCTAAAATATGAAATCGCAGACAGTTCATACATGAAATTCCTTTAGGACCACCATCAACATAAAGGCTTTGATCTAAATAGGAGCAACTCTATTGATTTTTTTAAAAGGGTTATTCTAGTATTAAACAGATTTCTCCATTCACTTTTCTGCCCTAGGCATGTTCTACAATTCGATCAATCGGTCATGGTCTCTTGAACATCTTCTATCCTATTTCCTACCAGGCTTTCCTCTTTTCCTTCTTCCTTCTACTTCTCATTCCAAAATATCTTTTGATAGCCTTCTGTCTTTAACATATCCCAACGAATGGAATTTCTATGAATCTCCACGTGGTTTTCTTCCACATTCATTAATTTTCTAAAGTTATCATTTCAAATTCTTACTCTCCTGGATTTTCTTGCTGAGCGTATCTAGAAGTCCGTCTAGGACGCTAGAGATGTTTGTTGATGGTCCATGTCTCTGCACCGTGGATGATTACGGTTTGGAAGATTGCTTTAAATATTAATAGTTTTTTTAACGGGAAGAATTTCAGGTTCCATGGGACTGAATTTGGCAAGACTAATGCGGTATAGCTAAAGGAATTTTGCTATTCCTCCTTCTCAAAACCTTGCAAAAATATCGCTGGAACTGGTTCACAAACTGGTACTTCGCCTTATTCAGATTTATTTTTACTCCCCTCAACTAATTTTCTGATGTCTTCTCTGTCTTGAGTTAAAGTCCCCTGATCATCGGCAAACAATAATTTGCTCAGGTCCTTGATTTTGCTCCAATTTCTTTTCCATTCAAATATATTTCTTACACTGTATAGGAATGTGCACATACTTGTAGTTCTTTTACTTTATAGGCTTTTATAATTTTGTAAATGTTCCCTTCATAAAATTACTTGTATAGCAGTTATTAATGTTTCTCCAATATTAGCTGAACTCTCCTGAACTAGCTTTCCATACAGAGAACAGAGACTTATGCTTTTTCTGTATCTACAATCTACAATATAATCTACAAATCTCAGCAATATAATATATAATCTACAAATCTCAGCCTGCGTTTAATATAGGTATAATCAAGTATAGAGAAGAATTAGTATTTTCTATAATATTACAGTGAAAAAGATAGTTATTATTAATACTTAAACCCTAATGTTCTATTTTATATAATTAGACTAGTTAGTCTAATAAGAATCGCTTCAGATGGTAAGTTATAATATATATTAAAGGTGAAGCTCATCAAATTCATTATAATGAAAACTCTTCAATCTGTGTTTACTAAACAGTGAGTTTAGCCCTACTTTTATTGACTGTCCTTGCTACATAAATTTCAGAAAGAAATACATATTAAAATATTACTTCCTCACACTGAAAAATACATTAATTATAAGAAATGAAAACTCTTCATTTCATGTACAGTTTCCTAAACTAAGGAAATTCTTTTACAAAAATAAAAAAAAAACTCTCTTTTCTTTTCGGTCATTATTTTTCTGTTTGCCAACATTTTGAGGTTTAGTGAAATATTTACAAACTCAAGTGCATCCTACTTCTACTTGTTACCTGGTATCTAAATCTATCTCACTTCCAAGTGAAGGGTTCCTCGTCTTCTCCTATTTATCCAATTCTTGCAGGAGTTCCACAAGGAAGCATTTTTGCACCCCTGCTATATATACTATCTATACTTCTGACCACCTACTCATCCGAATCATTCTAATTCATCCAACTTTACATTCTATGAACACCATATATTACATCACAACACTATACACATTACTGCGATTCTATCCCATCATATCCCTTCTTGGCGACCGGTGCTCTACGATTCTTGTACTTTGGCTCCTATAGTGGAGGATTACATTAAATGAACATAAGTCCAAAACACATAGTAATCCTAATAAACAGAAAACCATTTCTTCCTCTTCACTTCAATAGTATCATCATTCCTAAAACAATATGCAATATCTCGGACTACATCTAGCAAGACTAACATGGAACCCCTATACTAGACTCAAGCGAATTGACTGCAACCTGAGTTACAATATGTTCAAAAGACTGCTTGACAAATGTTCAAAACGATCTCAACGAACACTGCTTGCAACGAAAACTGTGCTCTGCTTTTCTAGCTCCAATTTGGAAAACGGAATATAACTCTACGGTACTGCTAAACAATCCAACCTTATCCGACATCAAACCCTACACTCTAAGATCCTATGAAGAGTTGTTAATGCTCTAACTTCTAAGCCTTCAACCATACAATCCGCTCCTACCTAATAATTCCCTTCATTTCAGAGCTAGCCCAATCTCCACTATACAAAATTCCATTCCAAATCAAACTATCACTATCAAACTATCATACTGATCCAGCAGGCAGTTATTTTGTGGTCGTCTAGCTGTTTTGAACATTCGCTCTTCTTGATAAACAGTGTGATAACTCAGGCTTGCACAGTAATCGTACCCTGATTGCATAAACTGTGCCAGTCTGTGTTATTATGCTGTTTATCAAGACATCCTGATGATTGGTAAACGCCCAAAACCGCAAAATGAAGCAGCTGTCAGGGAAAATATCTGTGATATATTTTTATAAAATAAGAAAATGTCTTAACTATTCTAGGAATTAAGTACCTGATTTTTTTTTTTTTATCTATGGTTTATATACAATTATAAAAACATTTATATAAATTCTAATAATATATAATTTATAAGGGCATATAAGGAAACAGTAGATGTAATAAGTACTATATAAAAAACTAAGGGTTCAAGAACTATGTCAAAACTATATGATTCGGTTTCTGGCACATATATGTAGATTGTTCATTATATACTTATGTATTTTTTGCCAGTTTCTCTTCTACTTTCCTGGTTTATTAGTCGGAACGTTCCCCAGTGAATGCGGCACTGCATATATGCCTTGAGATGACCCTACAGAACCGTGTCGGCTACAAACAAAAATTTAATACCATTTACCTTGCTCCCAAAGGTCATATGGCCGTTCTTGTATCATATGTATGCAAATATCTCCGCCAGGGTTTTATATTTCCTTCTTAATTTTTTTTTTCATCATATTAAAAATTGTATGTTTATATTTTTTAAAAATAAAACGGAACAGTACTTTTTATAAAAAAAAAAAGGTGCCATTTTTTTTTATCTCTGTAAGAAGAAGTGTTGCGATAGTCAAATTTTCTAATATCATTATTTACCGGAAACGTATTGAGGTCTCTTCACTACGACAATTTTTTTTAGCGAACGGATTATATATATATATACGTAAATATGTGTATGTGCATGCGCGTGCGTGTTAACAAAAAATCTGATGTTGAAACACTTACACGACTTCCACTTACTGTAATTAATTCAATTTAATCAAGAAATTTCCATAACATTGCAAAGTAACAATATTTAAGTGGCTATGGCATAGAAATTGTAATGGGTTCAGATGTCTTGGAGAGGTGTTGTGATGCGATGAATAGTTGGGAGTTAGTTAGAGATTTTTAGAGAGTTGTGACTCGGAATATGAATTACTAATTTACGAAAATAGATATATATATATATTTTAACAATAATTTAAACGTTTGAAAAGATAAACTACAATTAATTTAAAATGATTTAAACTGTAACTAGAATGCACAACTATAATGATGATAAATAAATATATGTTTAAATACTTAAATAGGGACGCGCTCCGATGTATGAATTATGTCACTGCTAGAATCTTGATGTTACGCTGATAAAATACTGAAGAATAATGCTCCCCACTTCCTGTAGAGAGACGTTATATTGCCATCATTCACACATTGACAAGTCTGTAATTACGGGTCACACTAAAACATCTCTTGCCGTATGTGGACCTTAAGTCTTGAATAGGTCTGGCAACAGGTGTTGGCGGTTATCAAAAGACTGTAGCCATGTGATCGGTCTTTTGAGTGTTTGTTTATTGCCGTGTGTTGACCCTAGGTCTTGAATAGGTCGGCGAACAGGTATGGCAACAGGTGATGGCAGTTATCAAAGGACTATAGCCAGGTGGTCGGTCTTTTGAGTGGCGGCTTCTGTGTACTGACCGTATAATGACCCTTTTGAAGGCAGTGTGTCTTTGGCGGTTGTCCTTGGCGGTCCCTTTGACCGTGCTCTGACCGCGGCTTTTGTATTGAATAATAGCGTCTGGCTGGCACCACTAGTTATAATTTTTATAATTAAAAATTATATATTTTCCTTCTGTTATCACTCCTTCTTGTTATCAAATTACAAAATGATGGAGAGGATTTTAGTTGTATAAGTGAGCGGCCTTATGTGGAGTGCTCTAAGTCAAAACCAAGAATGCTTATGCAAGTTTAAATTTAAACTACCTGACTGACCTCCGATATCCCTCAAAAATCAATTTTTTCTGAAAATTATTTTAAATAAAAGTGATACGTTTCTATTTATGAAGCAGGCATTCCAAGTTTAATGAAACTCGTTGTAACCGTTTTTGCGATTAAATTCCAAATAACTATCAATATGTTTTAATATTATGTAGTTGGTAAAAACCATATATTATATTGAAGTGGTACATTAGAAGAAAGCATAACTTTACTGTTTTCCCAGAACCTTCGAAAATACAATTTTCCCGGCGAAAATATTTCAAATAAACGTAATTGTTATTTATGGGTATAGATAGTACAGGAAGTTAAAAGAAAATGTTGGTGCATTTCCAAGAGAATCACGACAAACAGAAAAACTATTCAGCAATTTTGTACCATGGATTTTGCCTAGAATCTTCGTATCTGATGCAAACGGGATACTGGGTTTGACTTTTTTGTGCCTTTTTGTTTTTGAAATATTCATACACACACACGCACACACACACACAAACACATTGCTAAAAACATTTTTTTTTCCTATTCAGGAGACCAGAAAATTAGTATTTCCGATGTACATTCAATTTTGTAAATGGTTCCAATGATTTTCTTAAAACATGCAATAGTAAATATATTAGATTTGTTCGTGCTGCGTCGTTGTGTGATAGTCGCAAACTGGTTTCACTGCGCGTGCTTCACCATGCCCAGTTTCAAACTGTTGGAAACTTAACCTGCAAGAATGCTTACTGATCATTATTGTACCGTGATAATTATAACACATTCAGTAAAAAATAATGGAAGGTTAGTTTTACAGTTATTACTTAGCGCATCATTCAGTTTCAAGAAAAATAGTTTGGATATAGCAAATAAATAACTAGACATTGAGAACACATAAATTTACGAGATATCTATTCATATACTTTGAAAGGACTGTCTGAGATAGTACAGAACTACAAATTACTCTAAGTGGTTATATCCACAATCACAGCTTAAGTCAAAAAAAAGGAAAGGAATATTGGCCAAGACAGTCGGAGAAGCAGAATAAGAAATAATTTAATGCGTTAAAACTGCTTTGCGCATGCGTCGGACTGCCAGTTTGAAATCGGTTGGTTCTTTGAGCTCTGACTGCTATGATAGTTTCCAAACGATTTGCTGACGGGCTTGAAAAACAGCATGAACATATTAATCTGAGTTGGAAACGGTTTGAATTTGAGAAATCGCTGCGCGAACAGCATACTGTCGGTGTGCATGCTCCTGACGGTTTGGGACTGTTGGACGAACAAACCTATAGAAATAAATCCAGTAGTGGATTTCGATGTAGTGGTTATGAGCATAGACTGCGTATAACTGCTAAATTTTATATTCGTCTAAAAAATATTAATAGTAAATTAGATGCTTCCGGTCCCTGTCCACGACATCTAGTTTGGTAGTTGGACGAAAAGGAGCATTTACATGGGCAGTGTTTTTGGTCACTTATTGGTTGCCAATGCGGTTAGTTGCGTGAACACACCGGTCAGTGTACACTGCCAACTAGTGGTCAGTTAACTGACCAACACTGACATCCAAGCTTTATTTTACCGTGTACACACTGGTATTTTCACTGACATTCCTCACTGACCAGAGAGCGTCAGAGAAATCAATGACCAGCAGATCCGTCAATGTTTTGGTCGATTCAGAGGTCGATTAAATTTAATTGGTATTCTCAATTATGTGAAATACTTAAAAAAAAATAGACGAAAACTCTCTTTTGTCAGATACTGACCCAATAAAATTTAAAGGCAAAATTTCTGTAGTTTTAAAAAAATATTCAGAATATTTAAAAGCCGATGATCTTGAGCTACAGCGCGTTAGCGAATACAGCACATTTTATAAACAAATTGTAGAGGCCACCAGCACCACAGAATATTATTACTGCAACACCAATTTAACATTCACCATAATCAAAATTTTCACCCAATTAAGACTATCTAGTAAATATCAAATTAAAATTACTTATAAAAATTTAGTTTATATAATTAAGCCAAAAGAGATATGTACTATTTGTAATATGAATGTTTTAGAAGATCTCTACCACATTATTGTTAAATGCCCTATATACTGTGCTTTCAGGAACCACTATATACCTTATGTAAATGATACAACAGCCGATACATTCCCTTCATTATTTGCTAACAATGACTATCACAAGATAAAAAACTTAATATTCTATTTAATCGGCTGTATGAAATTGAGATCATTTATAATTAACGAGGAACTATACAATAACCTACCCTTAAACATGAGAAAATATAAGTTATAGAAATTTACGATACACTAAAATAAATCTGGATTAAATCTAAAAGTAAAATTTGGTTTAAATTATTTAACTATTAAGTTAAGACTAGGAGGCAAGATGTTTATTTTATTTTCTATTATTTTGTTTAAGTTTCAATTTATCTTAATTTATTTATTTATTTACCTATTGTACTTTGAAGTTAGAACATAAATTCTTCTCTTTTTTTCGCCTAATGTAATCAATCTCTAATGGTTTGTTTGTATTATTATATTTATTATTTTGATGTTGTATACATTATATTATAGTAAATTGTTCAGAACCAACAATATTTGGTGTTCGGGGGGTTCTCCCCGATGGCAAATAAATAAATTATTATTATTATTATTATTATTATTATGTTTTGGTCAGTTATTTCACTGATATAGATATCTTGTTTGCCTTCACAATGTGTGACTCTTACTTTTATTAGTGTGAAGAAAAAATTGAAAGTAATCAGAAAAAGTGTCTTGAAAAAGAACAAAGAAGACGTCGGCATAGACAAGGGATGAAATTCAAATTTTAATTAATTAGGGAAAGTCAAGACTATGCCTCCGGAACACAGTTCTAGAACAATATAAAGACAAGTCGCTTAAATAATTATAATTGATATATAAATATTATAAGTTGAATATAAGTATAATTTGGCAATTAATAGATATGTCTAACTAATTATTGAGGTTAGAAGAAGGAGTTAAAATTAAAATATACAGTGTTTCAATGAATATGTATAATTGATGTATAAGTATTATAAATTGATTTAAAATGGCAGTATTGTTTTTTGTTGTTGATCTTCTGGAGTTTTTTCATCCTTTTTTTCTAAGTAAGTATTGTGAAGTTTGCCCAGTGCATGTGACTGGACGGTTTTTGCAGTTGATTTTGTATACTAAATTGGTTCGTGTGTTGTATGGGGTGTTGTCTTTAATTATAGTGACATATCTTTCTTTGGCTGATAGTGTGCGGAGAAAGTTATATTCTTCTGACTTTAAGGGATTTGTTTATTGTTTCAGACTGGCCTTTTATGTACCTAAGTCTTTAGCACATTCTTGTGTAACGTATAGTAAAACAGAATTGCTTTAGCCAACAGACCTATACCACAATAATAAAATATAAGTAATAATGAATAATAATATATAATAATAATAAATAATAATATAAATAAACAAGATCAACAAAAAAAACTCTCACAGATAAAATATGTATTTCTTAGCAAAATTCTCAATTGTTCACTTTGTAGAAAAACATACTTTGATTGTTTTAAAATGTTTTTACGTTCATAACATTTTAGTAATATTAATAATACATGAATGCATTATAAACTACCAGGGATTGAAATCAATATTTATTTATATTTTGTAAAAAAAATCATATCTCGCCTTTGATTTTGATTTTTTGTATATAGAAATAATTTTTTGATTTATATTAAGATTGGACTTTTATTTTCTAGTCAAACTATCCAATAATCACACCATGATTGGGTTATTTTTGAGACAAAATAAATCTTATCATAAATAACGGTTATTCCAGGAGCGGAAAATGTTTCTTTAAAAATAAAACTTAATTTTATTTATTGACAAAGAAACGAAAGTCGAAATATCCACAATTTTACGTGTTGAGTCAAATGAAATAAATTCACTGAGATTTTCCAATTGATTTTCCGTTTTTGTCTAATTTTTCATTGAAAACTTTAACAATCAAAAAGAGTTGGAAAAATGGTCAATTTAGATGAACAAATATATGTTCAGGCACCAAATCTTTATATGTTTAAAATTTATTGAACATGTATACACAAAAAGAAAGAAAAATCTGTTTTTTTTTTATGGATAAATTCAAATTAAAAATTTTTGATGAATTTCCAAAATCAAATTCTCATGAATTCTTCTCATATATTCTCCAGTAAAAAAATTAAACATATTTTCGTTTCTCTAAAAATTAAATACCTATCATTAAATAATACATAATTATTAACTAAATAAAATTTAATTATAAAACAATAACCTGCTTAAATGTATAGACGATAGTCTGTACCTGAGGTCATTCAGTCTGAATTTAATTGAATATGAATTTATCTACTATTCGTTTACAATCGCGTATTAGCAAAAGTAGTATCAGTAAAGATTTCATTTTTTGAGAAAAATAATAGAAATCCTTGAATAACTCTTATTTCTGAGCACAACACAATCTGAGGGTGATAATTAATTTTTGTTGAAATAAAAAAGAAAAAATAATAATTAATTTTTACTGCTGTATAAAAATCATATTGAATTTTAAAAAAATCTCTAACAATAATAATTTTCAATTATCAACTCATAAAGTTCAAAATTTTTCACGAAATTCATCTTATAACTAGTGAGTAGTTAAGCTTACTTACGCGTATTAATTTTCAGTTTTAAAAATAACTCTTATAAAAGAATCCGTCTAAATTACGAAGAGCAGGAGGAGGTTAATTGCATTTATACTATTTTACAGATGGCTGTACTACCAGATGGGCTGTACTACTACAAGGTACTTCCCCATCTGTCATAAAATAATGTTTGAAATTGTCTCATGTGACCTTGCACGGATTGGAGTTGTAGCTGTTGTCATTAACTATTGCAACCAGTGACAATACAGATGTTCCATTTAGGAAGTTTCCTTCATTTCGGCATAGCCCTTCTGTTACAACTCCTTCATTTTCTCTGTCAAAATCTACACTGGTTGCATAGGTATTGCTGGATACGCAAGTCATCAAGAAATTATGCAGAGAACATATTGCCAAAACCACTGTTGAATATTTTTCAGGACTCAATTCAATACAATTTATAAATAATAATAAATAAATAAATAAAGCCTTTATTCCAAAAAATTAGCATACAAAACATTAAAATATTTTCTCCTCTTTTTTTTATTATTAGATAGTAGATGAAATAAACTAAATAAATTAAATACATACTCAAATATTCTTTAATAATAACTAATTAAATTAATTATTTTTCGGAATTAGGCCCACATCTGGGCAAAGGCCTCTCCCAAATCTCTCCACTTCGTTTTGTCTCTCGCACTAGAGGTCCAGTTAGATCCAACGAATTTTTGAATTTCGTCTCTCCATCTTATATACTGCCGGCCTCTATTCCTTTTCTTATCCAATGGCCACCATTCAGTAGCGCTGTTTGTCCATGAGTTTCTAGCTCGAGCCACGTGTCCCGCCCAATTCCACTTGAATTTTTTGCGATTTGCACCACTTGCAAGAAGTTAGCCTTTTTCTGAATCTCAGTATTTCTAATTTTATCTTTTCTTTTAATATTCAGAATACTTCTTTCCATGGCTCTCTGCGTGGTTCTTAGCTGCTGCTCATTTCTTCTAGTCATGGACCAAGTCTGCGCCCCGTAAAGGAGGCAGGGAATGATACAGGCATTAAAAACATTCCTCTTGATAGTCATGTTCAGGTTAGATTTAAAAATGTGCTTCAGGGACCAATACTTTTTCCAACTAATAGAAATCCTCCGATTAATTTCCTCTGTAGTTTTATTTCTAAAGGAGATCAGTTGTCCTAGATACACTGCACTTTCTACCCAGTCCATTTTCTCTCCATTTATAACAAAACATTTTCCTGGCCCATTTGACATTAGTTTTGGTTTTTCGGCATTTATCTTCAACCCCGCTTTCCCTGCTTGATCTGCAAGTTTCTTTATCATACAGAAGAGTTCGTCAACTGAAGAAGCGAAAAGGCAAATGTCATCTGCGAACCTCAAATGGTTCAACTTGCTTCCATTGATATTTATGCCCACCTTTTCCCAATTTAATCCTCTAAAAACTTGCTCTAGGACAGCATTGAATATGTTGGGGGATACTGGGTCTCCTTGTCTAACACCTCTAGCCAATCTAAAAGTAGGACCAGATCTATCCATCACTACTCGTGCCTCCAAATCTTTGTACATATTGTAGATAATTCTGACCCATTTTGGATGCACCCCTTGATTTAGCAAGGTTCGATAAAGAAAATCATGGCTAACACTATCAAAAGCTTTTTCAAAGTCGATTAAAGCGATACATGTAGTGATATTATACTCCTTGGCCTTTTCCAGCACCTGATTTATTACTTGTAGATGGTCTATAGTCGAATAGCCAGAACGGAACCCCACTTGTTCTATTGGTTGGTTATCATTTAGTACTGTTATTATTCTATTCTTTAAAATCATCATAAAAAGTTTGCAAAAATTCGAAATTAAACTAATTGGTCGAAAGTTGTTTAAATCTTGGGTACTTCCTTTCTTATGAATGAGTATAATATTAATTTTATTCCACTGCTCCGGCGTTTTTTCGGTAGACAGAATTTTATTAAACAGTAAAGTTAGCGATTTGAGAATATATGGTGCAGTTAACTTTATGATTTCATTCGTTATACCATCACTGCCTGGGGTTTTTTCTTTTTTCAACCTCTTAATATTAGCTGCAATCTCCTCTTCTAAGAAGTCATCTATTCTCTCTTCATTGTCCACTGTCTCACTTAACCAATCACAAACTTGATTCTCGCAACTGGAATATAACTTTTTGTAAAAGGATGTTGCATTTTCAACAATCTGGTTGCGATCCAGAATTACCCTTCCCTTATCATTCTGAACCCCCGTTATCCACTTCTTATCCGGAAAAAGAGCCTTCTTAACTTTCTTCGTTGAATTTGCTTCTTCTAAAATTTCTCGAACTATCCCTTCGTTATATTTCTCTATATCTCGCCTTATATTATACCTTGTTAATTTACAGATTAAATTAGTTTCGATTCTTTCCTCAGCCGTTTTTTCCTTCTTCCTTCTCATCTTATCTCTTCTTTGTATCATTTCTAATGTTTCTTTGTTTAGCTTCATTATCCCTTTACTACGTGTACCCGATTGATTATTTATAAATGCCTTAATATCGCTTATTATACTATTATATATTATTTGCACATCCATTTCGTTTGTTAAATTTAAAATGTTTGGGAAATTATGCATTTCTATTTTAATATTTTCTTCTGTCAAATTTCTTTGTATTCCCAGATCGTTCCTATTTGGATGAGGATTATCTCTAGTCAGCTTAAGAGAACAGGTCACTGCTCGGTGGTCAGATTCGAAGCCTAATTTATTTAAAACTTCAAATTCCTTAATTATACCTAGATCTTGCACGAGGATTCATTTTTATAACTTCCATCTGGTGATTGCCATGTCCATTTCCTTCCTTTCCTTTTTTTATAAAATGAATTGACTATTCTGAGTTGGTGCTGTTGGCAGAAACGTATTAATTTCCATCCTCTCTTGTTACGCCGTCCAATACCATAAGGTCCCATCGTTCCCTGTTCTTCTTCCCTTCTCAATCCCACTTGACAATTCCAATCTCCTAAAATAATCAATTTACATCTCGACGTTCCCCGAAGTTTCTTCATTGCATCCTCCAGTTTCGCATAAAATCCGTCAATATCTTCTTCAGATGACTGAGATGTAGGGGCATATATTTGTAATATGCAAAGTGTTCTACGACTACCGAAGTTCATACTTAAAATAGCTATTCTATCCATTATAGAATCAAAATAGTTAATATTCTTCTTAAGATGTTTTTTAACCATGAAACCTACTCCATTTATACCTCTAGTAACACCTTTGTAATAAAAAATATATCCGCTCTGTCTTTCAATTATGTTTTCATTACATCTTCTAATTTCTGATAATCCAAGTATATCTAAGTGTGTTTCCTGTAGAGCCTGTTCTAGTTCTATAAGTCGATCCTCTGTGGATAGAGTTCTGACATTAAGTGACCCCAAGTTAATATATAAATTTTTATTTTTAATATTTTGGGAGGAAATGGTCTGATACTGCCTCGGTGACCAGCCTTTCTGGCAGCTTGATGCTATTAAATTTCCATTCGAATCAAATCCAATTCTGCCGATGTCGGGTTGCCGTGAGAGCCTAATTCCTATTTTTCTTTTATTAAATTTCTTGCGGAGTGAGCAGAGCTTGTACTGCTTTCCGAAGTCGTACGATCTCTGAAAAATGAACCTATATCTTTAGTAGTTACGGTTTCTTTATCTTTATTCTCTTAACCCTGTTAGGTTCGCTCCTTTGCTTCTCTTCTTTATCCTTTTTAGGTGTATGATCTGAAGCTCGCCTCTTTTTCCTTCCATTTTCTTTGTTTTCTCTTACGATTAATTTATCGTATACTATGACAGCGTATTTTCCCTTCTTTCTCTCTTCCATCATCTGTTCCTTTAATTCCTTCCTTTTATCTTTAACTTCTTTGGGAAAGTCCTCTGTTATATAAATTTCCTTATCTTCCAAGTTCCTTTTATTTTTCAAGATCATTACTTTTTTCCTGTATGTAGTTAGACCGAATAAGATCGGTCTGACTTTACCCTCTTTCTGCATTCCAATCCTTTTAACAAAATCTATTTCCTCTTCTTTTATTTCTACTACGATATATTTTATTTCTTTTAAATGTATAGACGATAGTCTGTACCTGAGGTCATTCAGTCTGAATTTAATTGAATATGAATTTATCTACTGTTCGTTTACAATCGCGTATTAGCAAAAGCAGTATCAGTAAAGATTTCATTTCTTGAGAAAAATAATAGAAATTCCTGAATAACTCTTATTTCTGAGCAAAACACAAATCTCTCAAAGGGTGATAATTAATTTTTGTTGAAATAAAAAAGAAAAAATAATAATTAATTTTTATTGATGTATAAAAATCATATTGAATTTTTAAAAATATCTAACAATAATAATTTTCATTTATCAACTCATAAAGTTCAAAATTTTTCACGAAATTCATCTTATAACTAGTGAGTAGTTAAGCTTAATTACGCGTATTAATTTTTAGTTTTAAAAGTAACTCTTATATTGAATCCGTCTAAATTACGAAGAGCAGGAGGAGGTTAATTGCATTTATACTATTTTACAGATGGCTGTGCTACTACAAGGTACTTCCCCATCTGTCATAAAATAATGTTTGAAATTGTCTCATGTGACCTTGCACGGATTGGAGTTGTAGCTGTTGTCATTAACTATTGCAACCAGTGACAATACAGATGTTCCATTTAGGAAGTTTCCTTCATTTCGGCATAGCCCTTCTGTTACAACTCCTTCATTTTCTCTGTCAAAATCTACACTGGTTGCATAGGTATTGCTGGATACGCAAGTCATCAAGAAATTATGCAGAGAACATATTGCCAAAACCACTGTTGAATATTTTTCAGGACTCAATTCAATACAATTTACAAAACTCTAAATCCAGCTGACATAATTCTAAACATATTCTCAGAAACATATTATTCTCATATTGGAGTTGTGGTGTTATAATTTCTGATACGAATCCAAACTCTCTATGTTCCGCTTTATTCTACCCATCATAATGTCTCTTCACATATCGCTATGGCAACAATGCAAAAACCAAATGACTTTTTGGGGACTATGTAGTCTATAAGTTGAGGAGTTAATCAAGAATAAGAAAAAAAGATTGAAAAGAGAAATTGAGCAATTAATGATTCAATATGAAGATAGTGATACTGACAGTAATACTGCTAGTGATTCAGCAGAAAATTTATATTCATTGCTGATATATGTTAACTAAATTAGTTATTATTTTTATTCAATTCATTATTTTTACTGTAGTTTTTTAAAAGCTTTATGTGCTAATCGTTTGTGCAACACTATTTGATAATAATTGCTTGTATTTTGTGCGATTCAAAATAATTTTCTGTTAAACTAGTTTTTAGTTATTTTTAAAGGAATAATTTATCTTATCAATACTAACAGCATTACAATCACATTATTACAACAGGCGATTGGAATACTAATATGACAGCCGCCTTTGTGGTGTCTTTAGACAGTACTTATATTAATAATTTCTGATACGAATCAATCCTGTCTCTTGTTTCGTTTTATTCTACCCATCATACTGCCTCTTCACATATTTGACTTGATCTCTTTATAGCAGATGATGACGATAGAGTTCTGGAACACTGTCAACATCCAGTTCTATTTCCTTTAATCACTATCTAATTAACATTAAACATTGTTTTGAAGTTTCTCGGGCAACTGGTGAAAATATTGTTAATAGGGAATATAAACAATTTACCTCCCGAAAATTACATAGATGACTTACAGAATTGCGAGTGTTCTGATCTGTATAAATCTTTCACTGCCCATTGAGTGAATTAGAACAGGGTACAGTTCTAGTCAATTCTGATGTTTATTCAATTAATGAATGGTCTAAACAATAGATCAGGTTTCTATTCCTTACTTAGATCCTGTTAAATGTTTGGGTGTCACTTACTACTAATACTTTATCTTGGGAATAATCATGTTAAATGACATTTCTAACAAAATTTCCAAAACTTTGAGCCAACTAAAATACAATAAGAACATTCTTGCCTATTTCACTAAGAAAACAGTTAATTGCCACACTTATATTTCCGTGTCTTGAACACTGTTCGTTAGTGTATAGTGATTTAACACTAATTTAATTTAAACTAATTTAAACACTAATTTATTTTAAATGCAAGAAGAGTTGAGCATATTACACCTCATTTTATCGTTTTTAACTGGTTGAATGTTACATACAGTAGGAAGTATTTTCTTCGTAATTTTCTGTTATACTTTTAAAAAATCAATGTCCAGAATATTTATATAATTTGTTCATTATGTAAGGCCCAATAGCCCTAGCCCTACGGCGCAACGTTTGAAAGGCTTCCTGGTGATGCAGTCTGCAATATAGGTAGAGCCACGTTCAGCTAAAACCATCATGGGTATGTACGGCTCTCTCTACCAACTACAGGGGGAACTATATGTTTAGCAAAAATGCAAGTTAAAGAAAAAACTTGTCAATTAAAATTATGATGATTGCAATAAGTAGTTAACACGTCACTGTTTTTCTCTATTTTTATATTATTATTTAGTTTTGCTTGAAATTTTATTATCACTCCAGTCGAATATTCATGAATATCCAATGAATTGTTAATTGCTTCTCAGTAAATTTTCATTCTAAGTAATTAAATGGAGGAAAAGTAATTAAATAAGAGTGATTACCATATTGTTTAAAGAAATACATGGCGCATATATTTATATACATTAAGTGGCGCCATTTTCTTATTACTTTTTATTGACCAAACTGTGTTTCAACTAATCTCTTTTTTTTTTTTGCAAATACGAGTAAAAACATTCCGAACAAAACTATTTTATTCTTATCATATTCACAAGTATTTTATATTATCACAAGTTAAAACTACCCTGTCCTAGTCCAGATGATTTCTCTTTTAATTAATAAAATATCTTATAATTAAAACCGGGCATGGCAAAAAGTGCAAACTCATCGTGATTTAAACAGTTGATGGAAAAGTGAGGAAAAAAAAAAAAATTGCACTCAAGAACTACTGGTTTAATTTATTGTAATTGATAGAAATATTATTAATGGCTTCCACGGTCATTCTGATGAAAAGCATTTAAGGTGTTCGGGTTGAGAACCACGTCTGTGATTTGTTTTAAAACGATGCGATGCTCCCCCCATATTGCACTAGGCTTCTGTAATGTTTGGATGTACATCAAAAAAATTGCTAAATATTTTAATTTATCACATGATTTTCTTTGTTGGCCGTTGGTTGTAAGATGAAACAAAAATCTGTTGACTTATCGACCAATTCAAGGTTAGAAAAAAAGAAAGAAAAAAAAGTAATTTTTAATTGTTTTTGATACTTAAAAAGTTCAACGTTTCGGCAAACTTGGTTTCCCATTTTCAGGAACAATACAAAAAACGAATAATTATTACACAAAATAAAAACAATACATAAAAGTGATTACTGTGGGACTGCTAAGTCTGTAATTATCTACAGACTTAGCAGTCCCACAATAATCACATTTACGTATTGTTTTTATTTTGTGTTATAATTTTTCTTTTTCTGTATTGTTCCTGAAAAAGGTAAACAAAGTTTACCGAATTGTCGAACTTTTTAACTATTAAAAACAATTAAAAATTACTTTTGTTGTTTTTTCTGTTTTTTTTGTTTGTTTTTTTTTACCTTGAATTGGTCGATAAGCTAACTTATTTTAATTTATTTTTATAAATAACTATAAAAAAGAAAGAAATTAACAATGAATTTATAAATTTTAAAAAGAAGAGTTATTTTTATTTTAATAACAATCTATCTTTTCACAATCTCTCTTTCCTTTGACCACAATATGTAGAAGGTATTCAATACTAACAATGAGAGAGGAAATTATTTAAGAATTCTATGTCAAACCTTAGACTTTTTTTTCTTCCTCCTTGTTAAAGTATTTCTGAGGATAGAGACGACTCTTCTTGACAATACATCAAGACGATATGTTAGAAAAGAAATTCAAGTAGTAGAAAAAGTAGAAGAAGAATCAGAAGAACGATGTGCATGAAAAAAGTAGGAACGGTTGAACGAACAAAACCCCTTATTATTAATGTTGTACTTTATGTGGAATGTTGAATATCTCTATGTTAATAAATAAAAATATATACTTTTTTACTTTTTTCTTATTTTTTTAAAAGTAAGTATTCAAGTTTGTTAAATTTTTGAAATTAAAATTTTTATTGGAAATGATTTTTTTTTGTTTGTTTTTGTTTTTTTAACTAAAAGTTTTTATTGAATGATCTGCATTTTGTATGAATGTGTTTGTAATTTAAATGACTCTAAAATTGGCGAAAGTTTCTTTTCGGTAACCACAAGGAATAGGGATGAATTCAGGAAAATTTAATTACTATATCCGCTAAGTTTAAAAAATTTGCAGTGACTTTGGATTAAATGAATACGAAATGATCAATGTTCTGTTTATGGCAATTTTTAATGTGAAAAGAACATTAAAGTAGGGTTTAAAAGATAGTTTTCCAAGTACTAACAGCCAGACAAAAAATCTTTTTATTATGTGAATATTAAAACGCCCAAAATTAAACATAACTATAGACTACAAATTTCCAGTACATAGGGTATTGTTTTATTGTTTTATAATTTAGCCATTTTATTCTTTAAAATTTGGAGAAAGTAATCTTTGACAAAACTATTTTGTAAATTCATTTCCATTCATTGGGAAATGAAAGCTGTCTGGAATAATTGTTTATAATGTTTGAAAAAAATTACTGCTATCGAAGAAGACTGAGCGTAAAAACACTGTGAAAGGAATATTGTTTCTTTGAAAGGAACAAAAAGAAGCAACAGGTGCAACAGGTTTAGGAAAACTGAAATATTTCTATAGCAATTTAACTTGAAATATTAATGTTATTTGGTATCTAAGAATTGTGCTACTTTACTAGGTGTATAGATAACAAGTAAATCTTTGAGAATTTATGCTTTGTTTCTTGTAATTTTTTTACTCAAGACTTGTATGTTTTTTTTTTGTTTTTTTTAAATCAAATAAATAACAAATCTCCTTCTTGGCTACTTAATAGATTGAATAGGAATGTTATTTCCAAATAATAAATCTTTGTACCAAATAAACAGAATATTTAGATATTGGGATAATGTGATAATATGAGTTCGGAACTGGTTTCGATCACAGTATCTGTCTTGATTAATATTGATTAATTATTTTTTGTAAATTGTGTTCATGTTCATACAGATTTTAAAATCTTATTCAGATAATTTTATCTATTTCACCTAAGGTGGCTGACAACTGGAAATAAACATAATTTATATTGATCTAACAAATTTTTCCAGTTAGGTATCTAACATTAGACACAAAATATTGCTTCTACGATAAGAGTTTAGTTCAGTAAAACCCCTATGAGGAATATTGTAAGGTAGTGCATGGTTTCGACATCGTTGGATGGTACAAAGAAGGGTGTGATACAAAGCAATGTCACGAAAACCCTTTCTGAAATATAATATAATATTAATATCACTTCTCCTCCCTGTTATTGTTATTTTAACTTAAGGCGCCTCAATATCTATGGTCATTGGCGCCCAGAGCCGTCTCAGTGCGCTGCTGGCCACTGGACAGCAATCTCTCGTTACAAATAACACTGTCCATTACCGGACAGTGGCTGTAGAAGCTTTTAGGAAGAGAAACTTTAAGGGCAGTACTCCTGGACTTGAACACAGATCGTTTGCGTGGGAGTACATTGCGCTAATCAATGAAATAATCCCCTAGCCCTCGTATTATTGTGATTACAAAAACAAAAGTAGTTTTTTGAGCTTAAATCATTGACCACCAAGCAGAAGGCGAGAATAAATAGCAGAACATAAAATACAATAATTATAATTAATTTTTTATTTATTTAATTTTTTCATGGTTTCAAATAACCTCTCGTTTAAATAAACGTCAAGCTTTTACAATGTTGCCAACACAATAAAAAGGCATACTTAACAAAACTCGGGGTAAATTGTTAGTTATTAAGACGTATACCAGGATACTAATATTATCAAAGATATTATTTGTTTTTTCCTAAGTTCAATTTATTCGATAAATTAATCTATAAATTCCAAACAATATTTATTTGAACAATATTTTATAATTTGCAAGGCACTGGTTATATTGAGAGTAAGGTGTGTGTGTGTGAGAGAGGAGATAGCGTGTGTGTGTCTTTGAAAACAATATATGCAAATTATTATGAATTAGCATAAAGTTATTACCAAAGGATTTAGAAAATGAGAACAAGTGATAATAGGACGCGGAGAAGTATTATCTTGCTTGAAGCTTGCTTGAAAATGACTATTAATTTTCCTTGTTATTAGTTTGGGGGCAACAACTACTTACAACAAACAGTAATTTTCACAACCCAGATATAACCAAACCATGGGAATACTCCTTACAGTACTTTTATTTATTTATTTATTTATTTTTTGATTCCCGTTCGTTGCTTAGAGTTGTTAATTGCTTCATTATTTATGTCACTGATTTTGTATCTAAATATTGTATCCATCAACCTTGAGAGCTTTTTTCATTACCTTCAGATTTGGTAATTCAGTTCAGTCAACTACTACCGGACACTTTGAGAATAATAACTCAATATTTAGTAATTGTACATCAGCATTCAGATAAACGTTAGCAACATTCACAGTCCGTTTGACATTACTCGTTACATTACGTAAATATTTGCATATCTATAGGTGTTATCATTCATCTGGTCCTCCAGTAATCATCGTCATCACAGTTCGATATTGAACACTTTGATCAACACAGTTTATTTTCATCATTGTACACTGACCAATTTTCTAAACAATATCATTTGTTAATTTTCCTTCTCAGCCGAAGAAGAAGACTTTCAAGTTTTCCCATTTATTCAAATACTAGATAAACCCGACCACGCTTAGCTGTGGCTCAGTCTGATTTTAATTATTAGGGAAGTAAATAGAAGTATAATAGTTAACATACATTCAGCAAGAAAACACATCATTCAATTTGATACCCTACTTTGCGTTGCTGTGAACTGAAAGGAAAGAAAGAAAAAATGTTTTTACCTGAAAGTCTTCTTCTTTTATTGTAAAGCTAGTGAATGGACTACATTTTTTATTTGTCCATTTTCTGGATAAACATAAAGACCAGACGGTTTACCGACTCTGGAGCATGCGTCATTAGGGAGAAGCCCATGAGAGAAGCATTCATTTTCTAAATTCAAACCGCACATTTGCAAAGATTCCCCTTGCGCTTTATTGATAGTCATAGCGAACGCAAGGCGATTTGAAAATTGAAGTCGTTGAACCCGATCGCCATATCTGTCGAAATGAGTGGTATTCGTGGAAGTAGTACGTCTTCAGTTTTATGAGGTCCAATGAGAATTGTTGCTTCAATTAGATTTTTAATTTTTTAACTACTGATCGTGTACCATTGCATAACTGAATGTGCCTTCTTCCATCAACGTAGCAGCATTACCAGAAGAAGCAAGTGCTAACGCAATATGGCCAATTAAACGGATTTTAGCCAGGATTAAGGAAATTAAGAACGTTTTCCCAGTTCCAACTGGAGCGTCCAAAAAGTAAATCCACCGGATTGGTTGGTCACAGCTTGTATGATGGTATCAAATGCTATCTTTGGTTCTTGAAGAATTCAGTGTATTTTCTTGGACGAACAGCTGCAAGTCATTTCTAGCGTATGATTGCTCTCTGAGCGTCTCTCTCGAATGTTGCATTGATCGACCTATTCGATACTGTAACTCTCAATTGTGCCAACAACTTGCCACACATTGCAAGACAAAGATCCTCAATGAAGATTAGGTTTCATTGTATATTTCTTCTGTGAAATCCAAGCCGTAATTATGTGTTTCTTCTATGCAGCATATCTCGGCAGAGAGCGCGCCACGATCACAATGCCTCTGCGCTTGTCTGTTTCAGCCCACCACGGGAAACGCTCGGAATTTCCCGTTTTCGTGGGAACTTCGGACTAAAAAGTATATATAAACCTCTTATATAAAAATGCAATGTTGTGTAAAAATTTCAAGTCACTCCATCGACTACTTTTCGAGTTTTGCGGACACAAACATACGGATGCTGAATTTTTATATATATATAGATACTTAGGCACAAAGAAATACTTACGGATGACATACGAAAGTTGTTTCTTCAAATTAATTCATGTTATTAAAAATAATATTAGGTGTATCATTTTTTTTTTTTTAAATTTGGCAAACTTGGTTCGGAATAGAGGTAATTATAAGTAGTTGAGAAAGAGGTTCAGAGAGCGCGCCACCATCGCAACACTTCTGCGTCTGTCTATTTCTACCAATCTCACGAAACGCTTGGAATTTCCCATTTCCATGGGAACTTCGGACTAGTATATATAAACACTCTTATATAGAAATGCAACGTTGTGTAAAAATTTCAAGTCAATCCATCGACTAATTTTTGAGTTTTGCGGCCACAAACATACGGATGCTGAATTTTTATATATATAGATTGTTGGTGAGGGGGATAACTAAAAAATAAACTATGTCACCTCTTCATAGTCAATTTTTCCCAAACTCTATGGTTCTTATCCAAAAAAAAAATGCCACCCCCATCTCATAATGCAGTTAAAGTAAAAATAATTGACAAATTTCTTCGAGTCTATAGATTTCACTAGATATTGACTTGTCTTCAATTATAAATCCATGTAAGAATCTAAACTTAAAAATAATGACTTTTTGGATGCAAGCATAAACTCCTACCTCTCCAAAAACTTCGTTAATTGATGTTTCATATTTTTCGGAAAAAAAATTCAAATAATTGATAAGTATATATACTAAAAGTTTGTAACTATATCAAATTTAATGAAATCCTTCGTTGCTTATATGATGGAAAAAAATGACAGAAAACAGAAAAAATTGTTTAGTATAAACGCACGGCCAGGCAACTGATCTTCTTCAAACTTGGAGTTTTGCAAAATATTTAATCATAATTATGATTTTTTAAATGGCACTTCAAAGGAAATCATAACAGCACCCCTACTCAAAAAGTGAACGAATTTTCGGAGAAATGTTTTCACGTATACACCCATACACATACACATTCCCTCTCCACCCATAAACGTCTAGAAACCATTTTTTTCAGACCTTAGGGCCCTCAACACGTGTATTTCCGGTGAAAACTTGA
>JAAEAF010008173.1:0-45006 GCA_011037195.1 Triatoma infestans | reverse complement strand
GAAACCCTAACGAATCTATACTTTGGTAGCCTCGCCAGCTGTCTGTGATCACGGTAGTTCCCCGTTTAATGTTTTCGGCCAACACCCGTCTTAAAGTTGTGGCATCTCTTATATCCACTAAATATAAAAAACACTTTTTGGTTAACCTATCTAAACCACCAACTACCCAACGGGTCTTTGTTACTATACTACTGTTAAACTTTCTGCGCCCAAATGCGCTTTCATCCACCTCTACTATTGCATGTGCCCCCCCCCCCAATCTTTTCGCCGTTCTCAGTCAGCCAATTTAAAATTAAATTCTGAAAAATATTTAGAATTTTTGTTACGGTATTATGATATAATCTCGTTTCCCTAACTAGAGTGTTTCGAGGATACTTGAGTATCCAGTAAACCAACGCTAGCACTATCTTGTCCAATGGCACTTTTACTAAATTGAACACAGAGTTCGTTCTCATAAAAACTTTTTTTCGGTAATTTCAGTTCCGACAGCGATAAACTGGTTCTTTGCCGACGCCTGGGAAACAAAAAGAAACAAAATGCAAAATTAAAAATAGGTCAAAGTGTACATTGCATGATTACAGAAAGGTACCTTTGCCGTATTATGAATTAGGTCAAATATTTGATCAGTTGAATAAAAAAAAAATAAAGATAAACGTATTGCTTTTATTAATTTAAATATAATTAATTTATATAATTACGTACCGTTGGATTCGATGATTTGATCAGTTCCACAATTTACACATACCATAAATTGACTTATTAGGTGGTGTGTTACTAAAAATTGTGCGATTCCTACGGCTGCCTCATGTTTCTCACAACTAGATAAACTTTTCAGAAATTCCATAATTCTATTCATTTGAATCTGTATGTACTTAGTGCTGGCATACGAATGATCAAGAAACTTTGAAAATGTCCCTTAAATCATGTCATGGGGGGGGGGGCAGGTAAAAAAGGAATTTACTGCTTGGTCAGACAATAGCCGGTGGTTAGAGAGTGTATACCTGGTCAACTTGTCACATGAGATGAGTTTAACCCTCAGTAGCTTATTATAGTTTCCTTAAAATTATATAATTACTTTCCAAACATTAAACACTATGGCTGCCAAAATGAATGATAAGTAGAGGGAAAACATTCCAGGAATGTTGATTCGAGAATTGTTTTCAAACTAACTGAGATCCTTAGTTCTACATTTAACCAGAGCATGTTCAATGTATAACTTATCGCCCCCCCTAATAAAAATAACTTGATAAGACACTGAGCATACTTTACAACACTATTAAAAGTTTAGTTATGGAGTATTCTGCAAAATAGTGAACAAATTTATTATACACTATTTTTCTAATGTCTAATCATAACTTACAATAATTCCATTTTGCCATTAATCACATACACATAGTAACATAACCTTATAACCTCCCCACATAATTATATACAACCAACAAGTGTAAGTAACAAGTAACAGAAACATTACGTTGAAGTGAACTCTTTACACGAACTTGGTTAATTTGCTCTGACGATAGATGAAAATCCGAAACCGATCATTAAGAACATAATTATGCATGCTACGACGGATAAAATACTACATGTTCCATCTATTGAGTAATTTTCTTTCTCTATGTTTTGATTGCAAGACAGTTCATACAAGGCTGAAATGAACTCTGATCCTCTCTGGAGAAACTTCATCTTCCCTTAAGCATTAATTGAGGCCATGAAGACCACCCCGACTGCGGCGTTGGAAGTCCTCCTCAATCTGCCACCATTACACATTCTCGATCTAGGCGAAGCCAGAATGGGAATACATAGGCTCCTGCAGGGGCCGCCTCCCATCACCTCTAGGCATGATCGTAATAACCAGAGGTTGATCGAGGAAATCAAGCGGACTATCTTCTGGGGATGCCAACGGATAGGATGGTTCCTAAGTATTTCTTTGAAAGGAACTTCCATATTGTTATACCGAGCAGAGGCGAATGGGGCTGTGAGCCACCCCTGTTCGGTAACTCGATCTGGTATACAGATGGATCCAAAACTCCGATGGGGTCGGAGCTGGGGTCTACGGGGGCAGGCCTAAAGTTAAAATTAAGGCCAGCCTAGGGAAGTACGCCACGGTCTTTCAGGCTGAAGTCGTGGCGTTACAACTCTGCGCTAGGGAGATCATAAGGCAAAGGATAGTGGGTAGAAGAGTAGCCATATACTCCGACAGTCAGGCAGCCCTGAAGGCACTTTCCTCACACCAAATAGTCTCAAGACTGGTGTGGGACTGCCTACTTGCCCTCACCGAGGTGGGTACTCGGAATAAACTGACACTCGCCTGGGTGCCGGGACATGCGGGGTTCCTGGGCAATGAGAGGGCGGATGCCCTAGCGAGGAAGGGTTCGCAGGATAACTTTATAGGCCCCGATCCCTTCTGCGGCTTATCCAGGAGTATCATCCAAACTTCTATCAGGGGTTGGATAGAAGATCAGCGTCTGCGTTGGTGGGAGGGAACACCAGGACAGAGGCAGGCAAAGCTCTTCATTAAAAGACATTTGCCTAAATTTACCAGAGACCTACTGAGCCAGACCCGAAGGGATATAAGATTAATTGTGGGTCTACTAACAGGGCATTGTAGGCTGAATAGGCACATGCGCCACCTACAACTTGCGGATAGTGCGGTATGCCGATTCTGCAAGGTAGAGGAGGAGACCCCGGTGCACATCCTTTGTGAGTGCGCCGGCCTGGCGAGGATTAGGTTTGGGGACGGGCAATCCCGAAGCTGGAAGCTTCATGACGGAGTCGCTCTCAGTTTTGCTAGGATTGATCAGGAGGGCAAAGCTGGGGGCTGTTCTGTAACTTAAGGGGATCCACAATAGACCTCGACTTGTAGGTCGCAGTGGAATGAGGCTCACCCTCCCGCGCTTCTATAAGCATTAATTAAATGTGTTGATACTTGAAACGGTTAATATAAGCAAACACTAGGGAGTGGAAGTGGAACAATTAAAAAAAGTAAATAAATTTATGAAATGATTGTAACTATGGAAAGAGTTTGTTTTAAAAAGAGCTAACTGCAAGCACTTTACAGTTAAATAGAAGTTAGGTAGCGAGAGAATAATGAAGAGACAGACTGGGTGAGTAATAATAAGAACATAGTAAATGGGTTGCTGACCGTAAATTTACTGTTGTAAAACGGTCGTAAACTATCCTGAACTATACAGCTGTCGCTCTATTTATATGAATCGAACTCTCCCTTCCTAGCCTGGCCTAGGTGAGGAGTAACTAACTTTTGATTCATTTAATGGCTGTTTCTCCGCTCTTCGAATCCTATGAATCTTTTATGTACGGATCTCATTATAGGATTAATAAAACAATAAGTATGGGTTATTATTATTACAGATGCAAAAATAGGATGTTCGCAAGATCCTATGTTCATAAGAACGGAAGTTTAATTTTTTGTTACTTTTTCGTAAGTACTATTAACAAGTATATTACTAGCTAATCCACTAGCTGTATGTTGAAAGCAGTGCAGGGCCGTATGAGTAAAATATACTCAAAATTTTAGTAAAAAAATAAAAACACTCGAGTACAAAACTCTTGAACATTTTCTGAAATCAATCAGTTTCCCAATGGTACCTTCAGTATGTATAATTAAATATAATTTTAAGGCTAATAAAATAAATATTCAATGAAATTCCAAGCTGAAAAGAAAATTGGCAATTAGAATTGTAATAATTGTGTAGTAAGAGAAAAATATCAGTTATTGTGGTGGTTCCGCAGAGCTGGATGTCTGTGTTTATTTCACACCAGATTTTTTTATTTAATTTTTTTTTCTAACACTTTCAAAATTCCAAGTAACTGCTGGAACTGACAGATGTTTATTTATTCATGTATCGTTTTATTTTCAGAGTTATATCATCACGTGGGGGGGGGGGAGAAAAAAATCCAACAACTGTGAACAGCATTGTAAACTTGTTGCTGTAATAGTTTCCATCAATGTCAACTTCATCAAAAACTTTCAACGTACTTTTTCACATCTCTCCACTACAGTTAAATGTTTCTCATTACCACTGACATAAACAAACAATTTACGAGCTTTTAATACAAACTTTATCTTTACTGTATTAAAAAAAAAAAAGACAGCATCTATCGAATCACGTATTTTAATTGATTTACTACTTAATCAGAAAACACTGGTTTGCAGAGGTGAATTATTTGATTATAAATCTTTTTTAAAATACATTTGCGAAAAAATAATGAATCCCTCCCCTCCAAAATTCTTTGTATGACACACACAAATTTCTATTTGTAATTAACATAATTCTAACTTACCAGTTTTCTTCAAAATGGAATTACTATGCTGAACAAAACATATTCGAGCCGTTTACGAGGAAATGCCAAAAAAACCAATGCCTATTCTGTAATTAGATTAAAATAACAAGAAAGTTAAAATACACTATTTTTCTAAAAAAAAATGACTTCAACAGGAATGAGGGGTTATATATATATATATATAGTTAGCGTATGAAATTGAAGCAAAATGTTTGAGTAGTTTTCGAAAAAAATCGCCAACTGAAAAATCTATTTAAACTTCAGCAGAGAACTACCAACAACTCTACATGCCTTTTACTATAAAATTGTTAAAAATAATTCAACATTTAATGAATTTACAATGCGATTGTGATCCAAACCGTCGGAAATGGCATTGGTTGTGATGTTCTTTAGGTTCTTTGACTCGAAATCTTGGTGTCTCCTAAGTGGAATATCAGTTCACGCTTTCTGCGTTTGTCCATTTTTTGAGATTTTGTTCATACAATCTCAAATACACCTGTAGATTTCATTAAATAAATAATTTTCATTCTCAAAGGATCTCTGGTACATGTATTTGCGGTAATAACTCGATTTAACATAGCTGTAATAGAAAAAAATAAAAATTCATCGGAATAATGACAATTCCGATTACCGGATTTTGACCGAAATAGTTGTTCGAAGAATCCCCTTGCGGTATCTAAGAGTAATATCAAGGAAATATTGGACATGGCGGACAAAAAAGTGCTGAGATAATTTGGGCTATAAAGAAAATTAAAAATAATAAATATTCTGTATTATGTAAATCTTTGGAAGAAATAATAAATATAAATTGGATCATAATATATCTTCGTTAAATATTATATGATGTAAAGTAGGGAATTTTTTTCAATATATATAGAATAGAAATGCTATTGACAAAGATTTATGACATGTAAATAAACAAAAGAAAACTTCAAAGCTAATCGGCTTGGTGCTTAACACCGTCAGCCAGAGTTGTCATCAATTGTGTACAACACTATTTACTACCTTGAACACTACCAACTAACAAAATAAATAAAAGCAACATAAACAAAATAAATTTTCTTTTAAATAGAAATAAATATAACTTCTGAAGAACATATGAATAATCTTACAATCACTTTAAAAAAATAAATATCTTACGAAAATAGAATAAACTAAAAGAACTATTTGTAGATATACAATATTGATAGAGATAGGTTATCAATTTTTCACTATGTGCTCAATAGTTAAACTCCTGCACAAGTAGGCTTCTATATTTATAGGCATATGTATGAAAATTAATTAGGTTTCTCCAATTTGCACCATTCAATACATTTATCACTTCATTCAGCGATAGTAACTTCTTACCAAACCACTTCACGCGCATTCCTGTAAAGTGGAGCATACACCCAAATAATGATAAACATCCTCCATTTCATTACTATTACAAAGAGAGCACCTTCTTTTTTCCTCAGATCTACAAATACTGGCATTAAGCTTAATTAGCTGTCCACGCAATTTAAATATAACTCTTATGGACCTTAAATTATTGTGATCTGAGATATAATGATTTTCTGAAGGACAACAACTTCAGATCCTTATACAAATATGAAAACTAGATTTTTGCGCTTTACATATCATTTCATTCCTAAATTCTTTTTTTAACGCTTCTAAAATATTTGTACACATATCTTCTGACAGATAATCCAACTGCAAACCCAATTTATTACACAAGTCTAAATTATCTTTATGCCACGATATTCTCTTCTCAATAATTTGCTTCGCCAAAATTTTAGGCAGCCTTGAATCCGGCATCAACAAAACCTTTTTAATATAGTTAAAGTGCAAACTCATCGTAAAGAAAAAAATCGGGTAAAGATTTGTTTCCAGGTACAAAATATACCTGGGGCAATTAAATGGTAACGAGAACAATCTTTTTATAAAGTATAGATTTAATTTTTCACTTTCCTCAAAACTACGGCTCCCCCAGAGACCTGCGCCGCATCTTTTCAATATATATATAAAATTGGATTTTTTGAATGTTGAGAAGCACAAAAGAAAAAGTTAGTTGATTTAGAACTTACCTGGCCTGCATCAGAAATATTTTCCATGATATCCTGCTTCTTTTTGTGGTCACCGATCGGTTTCGGGCGTTCTCCCATCATCAGGATGTTTTTGTCAAAACAGTGTGATAACGTAGACTTGCACAGAGTAATATTTAGTTGATACACTCACATTTACTTTAGTCTAAGTGTAAAGATTGTATCAACTGAATTTGCTCTGTGCAAGTCTATGTTATCATACTGTTTTGACAAAAACATCCTAATGATGGGCGAACGCCCGAAATCGGTCTATGACCACAAATAGAAGCAGGCTATCACAGAAAATATCTCTGATGCTTTCCAACTCTGCGGAACCAACCACAACAACTACCTGGCCTACACCTACCTCTGCATCTATTGAGGACAAAGGAAATTTCTCTCTTCTTACTTTCTCCGGGGTGAAGGTAAAATATATAAGGTGGACTCTTTTAGGGATAGAGGTCAGTTCAAAATTTATACCGTAAAAAGAGTGAAATGTGTGATTAGAAAAAGCTATGCTCCTTATAAAGTTGCAGTAGTTAGTGGTGGATGTGCTCCAAGAAACCATAATACTTCTTCAAGTCAGAGACTCTGTAAAATTGAAAGTTTTATAAAAAGAAATTTCTCCAAAATGACAAGACACTTATATTGTTATGTTACAATATTATGATAGCTACTTTTATGACATATATCTATTAAATATTTTAATTATATATTTTGAATCAATTTATTTATTTGTTTTTTCATCCTCTCCAAACTTCTGTATAAGCACAGACCCCAAGAGATCCCTTTGGAAAGGAAGTCCCTTGCTAATAATAATTCATAATTGAAGTAATTAGTTAATAATTGATAAATATTCTTCTTTTGAAAATGAAATTATTGAGAAAATTATTGGAACAATCACTGAAACTATTGGATTTCATTTTAATAAATCTACGATCGATTATTCCTACAGATTAAGGAGAAGGAAAAGTGAATGGACTAGCTGCTATTTTTATAAAATTTATTATACTGAAAGACAGAAATCTACTGTTTTACCGCAAAAAAAAAAAAAAAATGAATAAAGATAAACTAACAACAGCATTATTTTACAATTCAGAAAATAAACCAATCTGTATCAATGAGCAAATGTGACCATATTATCAAAATCTGTTTCAACAAGCTAAAATTCTTCAATGTTCTGGATTTCTCAATTATGTTTAGTTCAAATAAAGTCGTCTATTGATTCGTCAGTTAGATGCAGCATAAGCACTGAACATCAGAGAAGTAGAAGATTTAGAGTTCATGTTAATCAATAATGAGGAACAGCTTTTAAGAGCAGATCAAGAAAGCAATTTAGACACAGATTTTTCAGGTTCACAACCGAACATCTGTCGACCTCTCAAGAAAAAAAGAAAAACCTGCAATGAACTTTTCTAATTCTATAGACGATCTGTTTGTGATCTTTGAAAACGCTCTTTATAACTGTGCTGCTCAGTTAAATATGTGCCATTCAAGTAAATATTAGCAAATATACTTTTAAATATTTTAATAAAACTTGGTATGACAAAGAATGTTGGAGGGAGGGGGGAACTAAAAAAAATCTTTTAAAACATTGCAAATATACTTTTAAATATTTTAATAAAACTTGGTATGACAAAGAATGTTGGAGGGAGGGGGGAACTAAAAAAAATCTTTTAAAACATTGAAAACTATCTAATTTTATGAACACAATAGAAATAAACACATTCAGTTCAAATATAAAAAGTTATTAAAACATAAAAAAAGAACTTACAATAAAACCATTGAGATTTTGATAAATTGCGGCAATAGTAAATTATTTTGGAGCTCGGTAAAATGTTTTAGACATCCAGAATTAGACACGCTCATCTCTGCTATTGAATTACAAAATGCGGTACTACGAACCAAATGTAATAATGCCCTGGACCTTATTACATTTGGTTCGTAGTACCGTATCATATGATTTTTATGGCTACCAGACTACTGATATCTATATCTTAAATACCTACTAATAAAATATTTAATAACACACTAACTGTTCAAAAAATGTGACATCTGCCTACCAAATAATTACAGAAGTATCTCTTTTAAAAACCCTATGCCGCAACAGCCCATGAAGGGCCAAGACTTACCAGATGGCCATTTGAATAGGGGGCACGGTAGCAGCGTGAGCACGCCGCAGTTCCCACGCCGTTTAGTTCCAGCCTTCGTTACTTAGGGCGCTACTAACTGTAGCTTCCCACTTTTCATCACGATGCTGGGTCAACACTGACTTTGCCCTCATGGGAATCGAAACCTGAATTTTCGCACGAAAGGCGAGTGTGCTAGCCACTAGATCAACGCGTGGGGATATCTCTTCATGAATTGTTTATTAAAGAATTTAATATAAATCTTACACGATCTCCCATTGATTAGGCAAATCAGAATAGTTTAATGCAGGAAAATCAATCTGGCTTTAGACGAGTTAGAACCTACAAGGACGACATGTTTGTTCTGAATAGTATTGTCCAATTAAAACTAAAAAAAAAAGGAGGTTTTCTATTTCAAAAGAGCCTTCGAGTCTGTGCAGCATTTCAATTTATGGTGTAAGCTGTTCAATGTGGGCGTTGATTCTAAAATGATTAAGTTATTGAGGAATATTAACATATAAAGTGACGTGTCTACTGTGCCTGTTCTAAAGTGAATTCTTGGAGCTCTAAATTGGGAGTTGCTGTAAAGCTATAATACATAGTATTGTATCGGGTCCAGGTATGGGGACTGCGTTACTCTAATGAAATAGAAGAAGTATATATCTGGTTTTTTAAAAGCCACTTACAATTAGCGAAAAAAAATACGTCAAATTTTTTAATAAGACTAGAAACAGGATTGCCTCACATCAGTTGGTGTATTTTAAAAGTAATTTCAATTATCTAATCAAACTTGTTAAAATGAATCCCGTAAGATATCTCCTCTAATCTCTTCTATTATTTTAATAAACTGTTGGAAATTTCGTGAAACAAAACGCATTCAAAATTTTACTGAGTAAATCAACTAATTGGTTAAAGATATCTATAGTTTATATTTTATACGTATAATAAACAAAAAAAATCATTATTATTTTACAAGAATCTAAAGAATTTAAAAAAATAATTATATCTGTGAATTTATATCTACGAAGAAATATATAATTACTTAGAGGATACCCGGAATTATTTTTACAGAAAGTATTTCAATATCATTCATTTAGAATAGTTTATCCAGCTTACAACATGAAGCACAAATATTATATTGAAATCACAATGAACTCTCACTTTTCATACAATATAGATCCACATAGAGAATGGAAAGAGTATACGTTCTCCGTAATTCTAATAGAGAAGAGAATTTGTATCATATTATATTTTTCTGTCCGGCTTATACCCGATTTACAAATCGATATTATCTCTCTTATATAAACTTTCGATTCCTCTGTTTGGCCTAAAATAATATTAAATCCTACAACAAAAAAATGGATTTAAAAATATTTTCTATCATATGTCCTCTTTATTAAAATTAACATCCTATATATTTTGTGGATTTGTGTGTGTGTGTGTGTATTTTGAATTGTGATAATGATAATTAAATGTAAATTTAGAATAAAAAAAATAGTATAATAAATAAGTAGCTTAATTATAGATCGATAAGTTCTATTGTATTAATGTTTTTTAGCCTCATATTTTTGGCTACCTAATTTCGTACTATTTTGATTCGATTGTAATCTGATATGTAAATATATAATTTCAATTTCAGTTTTATACGTTTGCTCTATATTTTGGCTAGATATTACTAATTTGTTTGTTGATTTTATGTAAATGTAAACTTTATGTAATAGTTCTATAGTTTATATTTTAAGACTAGTGCAAACAATCCTTAGCTTAATCAGATATATACGTTAATTATTTAAATATTTTGGTTGTAGATTTTAAGGAATTCCTTATTATATATTACTTTCTTATACAATACTATATTAAAACCTATGTGGACTTACGGACTAGAGCTGTGGGGTTCAGCCAAACCGACCAACATACGGACTATACAGACGTTTCAATCAAAACTACTCCGATAGATAGTAGACGCACCTTTTTACGTTACAAACCTAACTCTCCATAACGACCTCAACATTCCTTTCGTACAACAACTCGCCAAGACTAAATATAATAAATTTCACTCTGCTCTCTCTCACTGCTCTAATCCTTTCGTACAATCTCTCGCCTCCACTACCATCCCTGACAATCCACCACGCCGACTGAACCGCCAGTGGCCCCGAGATTTCCTTCGGGACTGATCAGTAGCTGGTATCCCGTAGAGAGTGCTACCACTGGGTAGTTTCTCTCCTCCTACTTTTCACGCCTCTGTAATCTCATCAACATATTTACTTATTGTATGTATCTATATACAGATTTTAAATGGCTAAATAAAGAAAAAAAAAAAATATATATTACTTTCTCTTACTAGAGGAATATTGTATTCGTGTCAAATTTTCGTTATCGAGTTTTCACCGGAAATATCCGATTTGAGGTCCCCTGAGTCAAAAAAAGTAGATTTTAGCAAATGGTTTGTCTGTGAGCGTGTGCGTTGTGTATGTATATGTATGTATGTGAACAGCATAGCTCAAAAACGAAAAGCTGTAAAAGTTCAAACTGGATATTCCGTTTGGGTATCACCATGGCATCTGACAGAACGTTATCTGTCAAAATTCCTCAACCGAAAGTACCACTTTACTGAGTATTTTTTTATACATTTTTCCAATTTTCTCAAAAATAGCTTCAACAATTTTCTTTAAACTTATACCAACTGTGCATACAAGGATCTACAACTTTTATTTGCAACATTTCTCCGGGAAAATGCATTTAAGGACAATTTTGGGGGAGTGGTGGGCTTAGGTTGTCCTCTAAAGTGCTATTTCAGTTTATTACACAATTATAACGTCTAAATAATATTAATTAAAATTAAATATGTTGTTGAAATTCCGAGTTTCAAGAAAATTAGCAAACCGACTGTTTTACTGAAGTTTTTTCAGTTTTTGTGATTTTCTCCATAAAAACACCGATGAATTTCATTAAATTTTTGTATACTAACTATAAAGTTTGTCAATTACAATTTTGAAAACTGGAGTATTAAAAGAAAGTAGTGTGAGTGTTTCACACAAGATTTTTTGTATTTGTTTTTAATTATAATTTTGTTTTATTCCTTTTTTAAACACTTTTATTTATTTTATTTTTCTACCAAGTATTTTTTATTACTTCTATGTTTCTTTTCTTCAGTATGTTTATTGCTTTATACTTAAAAGTAAACCTTTCATTTTTGTATTATACCAAACTCCTTTGTTTAGAGCCAGACCTTAATTGCAAATAAATAAATATATAGAAAAATAGGATTGGATTGAAGTTTTGAATTTAAGTTGACTAAATACATACATTAAATTCGTTTTTATTACTTACCTACTTGCGAGTTTGAAGGCATCATATTAAAAAGTGTATTGTTGGCTCCGACGAAAGATTCAATTGGCCACAGGACTCTTGTTTTCCTCCTATTTGTGTCCACGTCATGGATTTTACCGAGATGATTGTTCTTGTATTACAGCACCAAATCCTTCCATATTTTCATGTTTCCGAATCTTAAGCGCCGTAATAAATCACTAGAAAAATATTTTGAATTTTTTTTTTTTTTAGAAATTAAATTATGAGAATTCAAATAAAATGCCCACAGATGATTCTCTCTTATCAATAAGCAGAAAATATTTTGTAGTGAAAAAGTTAACAAGGTTGCTCCGTTCTGCTGAAACGAGAATACTAAAAGCACCTTAAAAAAAAGTAATTACTTTTAGAGGTACAATTTAAACTGTCATTTTTTTTGCTTGGCACAAAATTTGGTAATGGAACCACTTTGTCATGTCCTGCATGATATCTCCCACCCCAATTATTTCACTACAATTGGCAATCGTGGAAGCTGTAAAAGTTGTCTCGCGTTTGAAATTTATCTTAGTGATAATTAATTTATTATTATTAAATTTTGATTTTATATAAATTTTGAACGTATAGTTAAATCTTGAAATAAACAATTAATTATTGAAATGTATATTATGATGTATAGCTTACTGACTAAGACGGTGAAATTTTTCAGTTTATTTGTGGGATTAGTTGTGGTTAGGTAGAGAAGTAACCGTAACATTATTGGATGAACAGGTCACCAACAAAGTTGTTGCTGATATTGGCGTGAGGTTGGTAAAATGTCGGCTCATTTCTTTTGCAGTTTGGAGGATAAAGGTGGCCGTGTAGTCTGAGGAAATTTTAATATAAATTTGTGAGTTACTCTGCCGTTTTTATAAGAATAAGGATGGTATAAGAAAGAACAAGATAAGGGTAAGGCCAACTCTATACAAGTGACTGGATGGGCTGGGTAGAGTGTCAGCATGTCTGTGTGTGTGTGAGTGTGTGAGTGTGTGTGTGTATGTATGGAGAGTTTGGAGAGATGGTGAAGTGAGGTGAAAATGATGAAATATCAAGTTAAATGGCGACGAAGGCTGTTTGTATGGAGGGTAGTTCGTAAACGGAACGTAGCAGGAAGTTGACAGTATCATTCGACTCACGGATACTACCACATAGCTTCGACATTGTAGAATGTGATTTGTAGAACTGAAAGTGAATAGAAGTGATATTTTCCAATAGGGGCGACGCCATTGGCCCTTACTTCCCAGCTAGTAGAGTTTCTACATCCCCCCAGCTGTCATGCAGTGGCAATCTCTATTGTTAAACCAATACTCGTCCGTCTATATACTGAACAACCTTGGATACTTGATGAAAACTTTTAGTGAATGGCTCACCATTGGTCATGCAAGTACGTACGTGCCATTAAGTTTTTTAACATAAAACAAAACTTATTGAGGACAGGCTAAAAAAAAAAAAAATATACCTACACTCCATTGAAGTTATGACTATGAGTAACAAATAAAACTCGAAATAAGAAGCGATTATTAAGATATATTTTTTATTATTGTAAATTTATTGCTGGATACAGTTATTACCATATCATCAATTTTGTCTAGAATCAAATTTGATTTGATTTATATAGGCTGTGGGAGCTCAGTGAATTAAAGCGGTACTGACATGGCTCCGGACACAAATGACTGTAGATGTTGACGCGCCTTAAATTAAAAATAAAAAATAATTATGATCATAAAATTGACAATAAAAATAAAAATGCAATAAAAAATAAAAATAAAAAGTGAAAGGAAATTAGTATATTTTTTTTTAATTAATTCTTGAGTAGGATCTATGTGAAATTTTTATGTATTTAGTTGTACAGGAGCTGGATATATATATATATGATATACATGTGTGTGTGTGTGTGTGTGTGTATGAATGTATGTATGTGTGATATGTCATAAAAGGAACATTTTAATTTATTTAATTAAAACATCACAAATTGATGTATTTAAAAAAAATATACACAATTTCTGTTTGTATAAAGAATAAAAAAGTAAATTATTTCGTTTCTACAACTTTGAAATATATCCTATTCATCAAGGTTATTATTTTCTATTTTTGCAAAAAAAAAACTCTGTCAGTAGTGGGCGGAAATTTTGCGTAGGAGGAGCAAAATTAACTCGATATTTTCTTTTTATTTTCATGCTTGATTGTTTGTTGTCTAATTGGATATCTTTGTAGGAAACTGAAAATTTGAACAACAGTTTTTATATTACATTTTTTACAAAAATTAGCAGTCCAGGTTTTTTCATTTTAAATTAATTTAAAAAGTGTATTAACTTCTTCTACTTAATCAAAATCTCTTGTTACCACTTGTGCAGTGTCGAATATTTGGTCTTCAATAATCTCTTCCACTCATATCAGTCTCGCGGTTAGCGAACTCGCCTTTAGTGTGAAAATGCACGTGATTCGGCTCGATTCGCGTGAGGGCAAAGTCAGTAAGGACCTATCATCATGAGCGTGGGAAGCTAGAGTTGGTAGCACACTTAGTTAGCAAAGGTCAGAACCCATTACAGACAAGCAGTCTGGCAAGCCTTGATACTTCATTGGCTGTTGCGTCAGTAGTTTATTTTTTTTAATTAATAATTGGAAAATATATAGAGAATGAAATAAACTATTAATGGGTTATAGATAATATGAACAATTTAAATATATCAGGTCTTAATTATGTATAAGGTATTAATTACCCAATTATTTAAAAATGGCCGCATGATCATAATTTATTTAAAAATGGCCGCATTATAATAGGTTTTAGTAGGAGAGAAATTAGTGAGGAAGGGTTTTTAAGAAATAAGCTAGAATGAATGCTGAACATTGTATAATAAAATAGAGACACTAAACTGCCAGGACTTTACACGTAAATAGAAATTAGAGATTTAGACTGAGTAAAGAGAAGGGTAATAGTTGGTTGATGATGCGTTGTAACTGCTGTATAAACTGTTCTAAAGACTGTCCCTTGTAGGGCCAGCGCAGCGGTATATATACAGAGTCTGCCACTCTAGTCTGTCCTAACTAGCGAGTAAGATTCTCAATTTTGTTTCTCTCTCTCTGCTTTGGATCCCTTTACAGTATTCTATTGGCGTCTCTGTGACTCACTCTCCACACCCTAAATACATTGGCCCTTTTATTACAAATTAAAAATACATTTTATTACAGTTTGTGAGAACTCTTACAATAGATGCAATTGTGAAGCCCACTATATCTCGTTACGTTTGGGATCGGAAAGCCAATATTTAGGCTAATCGGGAGACATGAAGGAGATTCATATGAAGGAGGCAATCTTGATGTCCCATTGATTAGCACTAAAAATCTCCACTGGCAATAAAAACAGGACGAAAGGGTGGAAAAGGTATTTAAAGGAGTAATATATATAGTAAGATATAGTAATCGAAGGGGAACAGTAATCTGCTGTCAAAATGATAGTTAAAAGAAATAATGAAAGAAAGAGATTTCTGTGATTTGATTGGAACATTGCAGTGTTGTGGATATGCCAGCGATAGCATAAGTAATTGGCAGCCAAGATTCAAAGCCAATTTGAGCTCTTTGTAGCCATTATTGTTAGTCCAGTACGTCTGATAGGTAGGATGTAGAATTTTGTCATCGTCGGTCAAGAATAGATATGCTAGATTATAGATATTATCGTATCAGTTTTTAGTTCATTTATTCTTAGATATTATTGTTTTCTCTGTAGCACTGTTAGTGAAAAGTTCAGTTATAAATTGAAACGTTTGCAAAATAGCTGTTTTAATTTTCTATAAAAAAAAGAAGAAAGCATTTTAGAAAGATAATATTAAAATATTAATTAATTCTTAGTTTAATTATAAAAGTTTGATTTCAATTAGAGTAGATAATAAAAAGTAAATAAGAAATGCAAGTAAATTTAAAAGTAATATTACTGGAGAATTGAAGGCTCGGCGAAAAAAACTATTGGGGCTTGTTTGACAAAGAATTCACTGAGTGAATCCATTAGTAGCAGCAATACAGTTTGATGTAGGGATGGGCTTAGCTGTAGAGGGCAGCTCCGTTCTGCTGCCAACGGGGCCTGTTGCTGCATCAACTTGTGAATATTCACTATCTAAAACTTTCTATGGCCGCTTCTCTGTTCTTGTCAGTAAGCCAGTAGTAACTCCTTGCTCCACCACAACCGTCCCTCATCTCTCACATCGCCATGCTTAATGCATCCCTACTTCATTCCTTCGCCGCTTTTTACTTCTCTTTCCTTCTAGCATACTGTCTTGCTTTTATCTTATTTTATCTTTATACGTTCATTTTGTTTATATTTATATATAATTTTATAATATATATATACTGTGCGTGTGGCGTCTCCTGGTGTTCAAAGTTAGGCGTTCTTTAACACCCACCCTAAGTGAAAAGACTCCTGTTAGTCAGCAAACTTTTCTAATTAATAGATAATATACAGTACGTATAATTGTTGTTCCACACACACACTCATACATTATAAGAGCGAAAATTTTGAAATTTCGGGCGTTCTCTGACTACCTAAAGAAGATATATATATATATATTCAGCCATAGAAAAAATGGGACATTTAGCTTTTTTATTAATAAATAACAATGTTTGTTTTTAATACAATTCTCTAACTTTTTACATAGTATTAACTTTACATAGTTTCACGTAGTATTAACTTTACATAGTTTCACGTAGTATTAACTTTTTACATTAGCTCTTGATTTGGATTAATGTAAAAATTAAAAAAATAAAAAGTTATTTTAAAAAATTTGATTACTTTTTTAATTATTCATACCTCCTAGTACTTGGTATTGCCTCCACGAGAGCCTAATACTGATAATACTAAAAGAAGGTCCTGATACATCTTGGCATTGATGCAATGTTTTTGAATGTTCTCTCTCTCTTGTCAAGTTTAGAGAAAATCATTATTGCCATTTTCGAGCAAATTGCGAAAAACCAAAAATTTATTTAGTAAAGTGGTACTCTCGGTTGACCGATTTTGACCAAAACCTTATTATTTAGGCTCACTGGTAGAGAATAAAAGAAATATCAAGTTTGAACTTTCTACAGTTTTCCTTACCACACAAACACACACACACACAGATTTCTTTATTTAAATGTTTAGAAGTTTTGTACGTATATGTTTTAATTACACATTTTCTTTTTACTTTCTCTTACTAATAATAATAGGAAGTATTGGGATCGTTCCAGATTTTGGAAATTAAATTTTCACAGGAAAAAAAATTTGTTTTCAGAAACTGGTCTGTATGTGTGTGAACAGAATAGCTCAAAAATGTATAGTTGCAGAAAGCTCCAAACTTGGTATATCGTTTAGGTACGTACCATCACCGCATCAGACACACAGAGTTAGGGCAAAATCGATCAACCGGAAGTGCCATGTTATTATTATAATTATTCACAGAAGGGGAGGGCAAACCCTACGCTATCCAATGCCTCCCTGGGCCCATATAGCTACCCCTAAAGAATAACAACCACTGGGACTGGAACGAAAATCCAGGCCCACGTTTTAACCATCTAAGTTTCACCACAGACCGAATCGGACCAAAACCTTAAAAGGACACAGCTTAAGATCCTCTACCGATATTCTATTCCGGCCGAAGGAGCTAAACCTAATCTCCTCACAACCCAAACAATTTGTCATCAGATGATGGGTGTTTCCTCCTCAGTCTCACAAACTCTACAAAAGGAGTCAGGCACGAGTCCCATTGTATAGAGATGTTTCCTTAAACCACAATGCCCAGTGAGGAATCCAACCAGATGCATGAGAGAGGTCCATGAAAGACATCGGACCCCGCTACTCAAAGCTCCGTCCGGACCCCCAATGAGCATTTCAGACTGCCGACAACCCACTGCACTCATCCATAAGGATGAGTGCTGCGAGGTCATCCACTTCTGAAAGCCCGACAAACATGTGCCAGAAGACACACCAACAGCAGGGAGAGAGGCACCTAATTTGGCAAACCTATCCACCTCCTCATTCCCAAAAATTCCCATATGACCTGGAACCCAGGCCAGAAGCACATCCTTTAATGAAGAAAGATCTTCCAGTATTTTAGAACATTCCAACACCAATCTGGAAGTGAAGTCACATGAATTAAGCGCCTTCAACGCAGCCTGGCTGTCCGAGCAGATACAAACACCTTTTAAATTAGTGTTACGCACCCTCTCATCCAAAATACAGCAAAGAATTGCATAAACCTCAGCCTGGAAAACGGTGGCCCACTCACCAAGAGGCGCTACCAAATGATCTCCCGTCTCAAAATAGACGGCAGCCCCAGACCTACCATCCATCCTGGAACCGTCCGTGTAGCATCGGAGATAATTCTCAGGAATCACACCAGACGGACCCAGGGTTAACCAATCTTCCCTAGAAGGCAACCTAACCCTGTAGGAATGACCAAAGACAAAAGTCTTCAAATTCCTATCAGAAGGGAAACCTGTAATGGGAATCCTTAAAAGCATCTCACGATAAATGGTAGAATGACCATATCGTTTACACTGCCAAGAACCTGCCTGTTTAATTCTATAACAGGCTTTCATTGCCTGGTTTTTCACCTCCACAAAGTGAGGTGGAATAAGTGCCATGTTACTGAATGGTTATTTAGTTTTTTGTGATTTTCTTGAAAAACGGCTCCAACGATTTTCTTTAAACTTGATATATCAAGTATACATACAAAGAGCTACAATGTTTTCTGCAATTTAACTCCGATATAAGTGACAAATTTTTGTGTAAAATATCATTCTTGCTAGATGTTTAGATGCCTTCAATTTACATGAATGGAAGAATGTCATCTTTATAAAACAACTTTCTTAAGGTAAGCCTGAACCTAAAACCCGCCTTAAATGAATTCTCAGAACAAGTTCCAAACAAAACTGATAGATCTCTGTATGTATAGTTAGTGTCACGTATTCTACGCGAATTGATAACGGCGGGGACAAACTTGTGGGAGCCCCCTTACTGTGTTTGAATTTTGGCTGGACACACGGTCGATCCAGTCATATTTTAATTTCTATTTATATGAGAATTGATGCTATTTTTATTAGTTTTATGCTTCATTACAATATTACTGCTTTGCACAATACTGCATCGATTAAAGGATCATGTTGTCTAACATGTGTGGTCTAGTAAGGAGCGCATTACTACCAGGGGTCCACCCCTGTTTTTGGTTCAGTTCTATTTCAAGTGCCAAGGCTAACACTACTTGTTCTTTTTTGCTCCTGGCCACTGACGCCATCTTGTATACTACAGCACATGCTTTTTCTCCACCGGAACTCAACTTTATTGCAGCTCCAAGCAGCTAATTCTTACAACTGAATCTAATTTTATTGAAGACATCTCGTCACACACAATTTCAAGAGGAGTTATTGCAACTTCGCAATTAATTCTTTATCAGGTTGGGACGCCAAGGCTGGTATGTAAGAACAGTTATATGGTCCTTTTCCGTCCCAATTTCCTCTAATTATTATTGCGCATATCTGCCTTAACATTCTTGCTTCACTAGCTGAGGGCTTAGAAGCATTTTACAATATTGCATACATTACTGTAATCATCAACCTAATTAGAACGATCCAATTTGCATTACTGACAACTTCAAGTGCAGTGTGATTAATTATTTAATCTTTATATTAACTCATTTAAGGAACTAGTACCACTCGAATTTAATAGCTGAATAACATAGCCTTACTCAACAGGGTGGCCAGCCAGATAAAGCACTTTTATCTCACATCTCGTGCCCTGGGAATCTTCACATCCAGGTATTTCTTTTGGTTATGACCTCACAGTGGGTTGTCGGCAGTCTAAAATGCTCATTGGGGGCCCGCACAGAGCTTTGAGTAGCGGGGTCCGATGTCTTTCACGGACCTCCCTCAGGCATCTGATTGGATTCCTCACTGGGCATTATGGTTTAAGGAGACATCTCTATACAATGGGACTCGTTGCCTGACCCCTTTTATAGAGTTTGTGAGACTGAGGAGGAAACGCCCATGCATCTGATGACGAATTGTTTGGCTTGTGAGGAGATTAGGTTTAGGGCCTTCGGCCGGAATAGGATAGAGGATCTTAAGCTGTGTCCTTTTAAGCTTTTGTTCCGATTTGTTCGGTCTGTGGTGAAACTTAAATGGTTAAAACCTGGGCCTAGATTTTCGTTCTAGTCCCAGTGGTTGTTATTCTTTAGGGGTAGCTATATGGCCCCTGGGAGGCTTTGGATAGCATAGGGTTTGCCCTCCCCTTCTGTGAATAATAATAATAATTTCTTGTGGTTAACTAAACTCTTTTTGCATGTGCTACATAAACTTCTGCCAGCATCTATTCCAAGGGTGTAGAACTTTATCAAATGATCTTTAATTGGAGTTATTCAACTTATTACAAGACATTGTGGCATTTTACATACATTATATTTTTTGTAGTGATTCATAAAGGTGTATTTTCTTTTATTAACATTGCTGTATTCTTTGTTTAGAGCTGGTCCTCCATTGATTAGAAGCTGGATCGTGGGGCTTGTTCTCGCATCCATAGCTTCAGACGCCAGTACCTAGGATTTGCATGTAATCTACATCACTATCCAGGCCACTACCAGTGCGTTGAACAACAAGGTTGCCCGGGTTATCACTGTAATTTACGTGTAGTGAGAAATAAATGTACAGTTTAAAAGAAAAATTCGGAACTTATTCTTATTACCCCGTCCACCTAATCCCAATCTTTAGCAAGTGGAATAATTCCCAGTAAATATTCCACAGTTAGTAGACCAAGTTTGATGAAAATTCAGAATTCCGGTAACATATTCTGATTAATATGTTTGATAGGACCATAAAATAAATTGAAATAGCACTTTTTGGGCAAGAATAAAGAAATATTTCAGATAAAAGTTGTAACTCTTTGTATGTGTAATTGATATACCAAGTTTAATGAAGATTATTGGAACCGTTGTCGAGAAAATTAACTGCAAAATTCACACAGTAAGTGGTACTTCCGATTCATCGATTTTTTTCCCGAAAACTTTATTGTCCTGGTCTCTTAGTGAACTTAAACGATGTCAAATTTGAACATTGTGCGATTTTCCATTTTTTGAGTTGTCCTGATATATTACATACACAAGCACACGCACAAAATATCCAGACCAATTTTTAAAAACTACTTTTCAGAGTCAGGAGACTTCAAACCGTATATTTCCGATGAAAACTAGATATCGAAAATTTTGCTATGTTTGCAATACTTCCTCCTATAGTATACTAAGAGAATATTAAAAAGCATTGTAGCAGTCTCTCCATTAGGGATTCTTCTCTCACTATATGTGGACCTCACCTATTCAGAACAGCTTGTGACGATAGAGTCTTCGCCTTGTTAATAGACAACGTAATGATGTGCAGTTAACAATGTGGAATAGTTTGTTGAACAGTCACCAAACATACTGTGACGCATTAATGATCTGAAAAATGAAATCGATTTTGAAATTTCATTATAATGGTATAAAACCATAAAAAACTTACCAGAATAGATATGGTTGCGTTCTTTAGGGGGATGCCTTAACAGATCAATTATCTGTTGTGGTGGTTGCTTCCGCAGAGCTGGAAAGCATCAGAGACATTTTCCGTGGAAGCCTGCTTCATTTTGTGGTCATTGACCGGTTTCGGGCGTTCGCCCATCTTCAGGATGCGCTTTTCAGACAGTGTGCTAACACAGACTCATACAGAGACTTAGTTTCACACTAACTGAGGTGTATGTTTAAAATACTAAACTCTTAAACTAGGTAAAGGGATGTGGCCAGATGGGTGGGAAAACACGTGTTGGGTTGTTAAAGGGCAAATTCTTTTCTTACAGTGGACGCGGGGGTCTAATCTTTAAACTCTGTTGTTGGAGGGAGACTTATTTCACAATTAACTAACCAAAATATTAAGAATATACAAAAAATAAAAATAAGATACACAAAATAAATCTAAATAAAATTAAACAACGATTAAACTAACATTTTAAAATTCATTCATTCGTTTAAAACTGAACGATTTTTTTATATAATTAAGTTAAGTTTTCCAGTTCCAAAGAATTAAGAAATTCCAGTCATTCTTTCTCTTTTTCACGCAACCCTCACATGCTCGCAAGCATGTATACCTAATTATGTTTTCTTATATAATTAAGTTTTTTATTATGCATCCCACAAACCATGTCACATCATCACTCACATACATCATCCAAATACGCATTTTTTTTTTTTTTTTTTATTATTTATATATATATACTAGTAAAGTTATATGTACATAGTAGATTTAAAACTAAACCTAACCTTAAAATCTATTTAAGAACTATTTGTTGCGTGTGTAATTGTGTTTCTGTTGCTATTGTGGGAAGAGTGTTCTGAATAATGGTTCACTAGCAAATTTTGTCTGTTCATTTATTAAGTTTTGTGTTTTTCGTTTATATATTTCGAGTTGTTCTACTATGTCAAGTCGTCGTCCTTTGTGGCCAGCGTGTATTAGTTTCATCGTGGTCGTTATGTCATCGGGTTTGTGTTTGTTAGTTTTTAGGTGATTGGCGTAATTTGAGTCAACTTTGTTGTATTTGTATGATCTGATGTGTTCGGTAAATCGTTCCTTGATTTTTCTGCCGGTCTGCCCCACGTAAATGTTGTCACAGTCCGGGCACTTCAACTCGTAGACCCCACTGCTGTCATACACGTCAGTGAACTCGGTACGAGTGCGGAGTTTTTGCCTAATTTGTTGTTTGTCCGGAAGGATGTCTTAATGCCCAGTTTTTTGAAAAAATTTGTGAGTTTGTACGTGTGGCTTCCAATATATGTGAATGTGGCGAATTTGTCTGCTGTTTTTTTGTCAGTCCTATTTCGGTGGTGTGGTTCGTTTTTTAGGAGTTTATTAACGATGTTTGTATTGTACCCATTGTTTTCAGCTATTTTGTAGATTGTCTGCAATTCTTGTGTGTGGTTCGCGGGTGTGAGGGGTGTGTATTTAAGTCTGTTCGTTCGGTGTCTAAGTGCAGCTAGTTTGTGTTGGGTGGGGTGGTTGGAATTGTGCGGTATGATAGCATCCGATGTAGTTGCTTTTCTGTATATTCCGTACTCTATTTTATGGTCGGTTCTTGTGAGTTTCATGTCCAAGACGTTGAGGGTGTTGTTCGTTTCTTTTTCGTATGTGAATTTTATTTTCTTGTTTATGTTGTTAAGGTAATGTACTATTTTGTCTACGTCTATGTCGTTTTGCAATATGAGGAATAAATCGTCCACGTATCGTGCATAAAACGTTACGCCGAACTCCTCTTTCAGTTTGGGTACGTAAGTTTCCTCCATGTTTTGTATAAATATTTCTTTTAGTATAAGATCAATTATCGATTGAGGACAATCAAAAGTTGAGGTCCTGTCTCGATGACGCTCTCTATTCGCTCTTTTTTGTAGTGACAGCGGAATTTCCATTGAGCATAAAAAATAGAAAGTTGCTGGTATTTCGTTTTATTACAAATATATATGCGTTTCACTTCCTTCGTTTTATTGCAAATATATATGCGTTTCACTCCCTAAATGAACTTTGCCTCATAAACATATATGAACATGTGAATGTAGTTAAAGTACTGAATACTTCGGCCCACATATTATTATTATTATTACTATTATCATATGTAAATTTTTTTAAAGTATTTTATACCATTGTATTTTATTTTTATTATTTTTTTTCCTGTTCTCTATCCTATTTGTTTGTTTATATTTAGTTTGTTTTTATTTTATAAAATATCGACACTCATGTATTACTTTATTTGTTTGTTTGAAAAATTATTCTTATAAAAAAATATTTTGGCGGTTCTGCGGAATTTGTTGCTTAATGCTCGTTATTTCAAATTTTATTTGAGTTCCTTCTGTAATGACATAGCAATGTCAAAGCCTTCACAAAATATAACAAAAGGAAAGAATAATATATAACTAGTGGCCCCACAGCCGGCTGCTGCCTTTTCAATACAAAGGTATCAAAGACAAGCTCCGATAAAGCCTGTCTATTGAACAGAAGCCACCTGGTCTTTGAAAGTCGCCGATGGGCGACCAAATCTGGCCACTGACCTGAATCAGTGGTCGCCGACCTAACCAAGGTCGCACGCTACTAGAGATGTCTTAGTGTGAGAACTTACACACTTGACAGTGTGTGAGTAAGACTAATATAAACTTCGCCCCACTGGAAGAGGCGATCATTATATCTTTCATCATTATACAAGTAGCCACATCATTATATCAGTATCATTTTACAGCAGCAGTTATACTTGAGTTCCGAGCGCGTCCCTATACAAGGAATTACTTGTAATTATTTTCATAGTAGTGCATATTAGTTTATTTATTATAATCATTTTAAATTATTGGTTATTTAACTCTTAAAATTATTTATTTACATTTATCAAATCATATTAATTGTAGTTACCATTAGGCTCATTCAAATTATTGTTAAAATATGTTCTTTTTTTATAAATTCAGTGTTAGTAATTCATGCAATAACTCTCTGAAATCTCTAAACTACTTCCGCCTAATAAATCCCTCTTCAAGACATCTAACTTCATACCTCAGGAATCATCTTTCCTTTTGTTATATTTTGTGAAGGCTTTGACATTGCTATGTCATTACACTTCAATGTTATTGGCGCTGTCTTCTTCTAGACTACAATATAACGTCAATCGAGGTTACTACCTTGAACTAAGGGTGCGTAACTGTTCTATTTATGTTAGAGCTCTGAAAAAAAAAAAATCCAAATTTAATGGCGATTTGTTAGTTTTGTTATTGCATTAACTGCAGAAATATTCCCGCAGGAGGAAGTGGACTAGGAGATCCCTGCTGGTATCCCAGCCTAACAACCTGAACAACACTTACACTGACACCTTCTAAAACTTACACTCTACCCATAGGGAGTGCAGAGGTAGCTGATGTGTGCAGCTAGTTTGGTTTAGTGTTTCCATAGGCATACTCCAGCTCTCCACCAAACATATTTACATACACCTGAACATTTCACACTTTACCGACGACCATACACAGTGACACAAACAAACTAAGGGCACGGCAAATGACGACAAAAAAAGCAAAAAAAAAACTCATTGAGAGTCGGAGTATAAGTACTCAATCTCATCTCAATCTCTGCATCATCAAGTCTGCGTGATTGATGGCAGTCAGCGAGGGCGTAGGGGGCTCCTGGGGCCTTGAGAGAGACTACGACTCATGGCGGGGCGATCGCGAGTGGGCAACAATATGTCTTCTTGGCCTGTCATTCGAGGATCAACTACGCATAGGAGGAAAGACCTATACTTTCAGATCAATCGGGTATCCAAAATTGTATTAATCAAAAGAAACCAGTGACACGTAGGTCATTCATTGTTCCGCGCCACCGCTATAAGGAAAAAAATAGGATAACTATAAAAAAGTTATAAAGAAGTAACATATGCCTCTTTCTTTATCTATTAGACCTAACTAGAAAAGTCTAATCCAAACTATGCACACATTAATTTAATTAAATCTTTTTCCACTTATATATCCGAAACGGTTCGATAAATTTTTTTTAAAAATTCGCTCAAACTCTATCAACACTGTAGACTTAATGACTGCATATTTACATCACGTAAAATCATCTAAACTATTAAAATCTGCTAAACCATTAAATTTTAACGGACACGAAGTGAACACTTTAAAAGAGTAGTCACCCACTCACAGCCAAGCCTCTTTACCATATTTAAAGTTTAAAGCATACTGAAAATTCCTGTTCCATCAAAGTTATTATTATTTTCTCATTATCATCAATACAGAAATATAGTATTTTAATTTCTTTTTTTTTTTAAACTAAGCTAGTGGAAAAATTAAAAAAAAGAAAAAAAGAGTTAACCATGTTAAAAGTCCCTTGAAAATATGGCTTCATAGAAAGATAAGAAGTTTCTTTTAAGGTGGGTGATAAACCTCAAGATGATTGCCAGTTAAAAGATAAATGGATCGCAGTAAAATTAATTATGCAAAGTAAGTTAATTCATTAAACATCAAACTTATTTTATATCAAAATATGTTCATATGAATTATTTATTATTCTAGTTTTATTATTTAATAAACTGTGACAATATAATATTATAATAATGACAATATAAAGTTATAATAGTACAACTTTCATAATATATAACATAGTAATGTGTAACATAGTATGTTCATTATATTTCATTCTGTTTTCTTAATTATATCATACAATTGTTGATATCAAATTTAATGTCCTCTTAATAAGATAATGAATAATCTTTCACTTCTAAATGTTTTGAGCTTCTTCTCAATAGACCAAGTGCAATTGTTCTTGGCTGTAATAGTACGAAGTAATAATAGCTATCCATTCATGAATCTTTTTCTATCAGCCAAAAGGAGTTCAATTTATTTTTATACATTTGGGTCACTTGGTCTTAGTTCAGACGCCTGGCATAACCTAGCCTGCATAACTATATTGAAGCATATATTTTGATATTTTTATTCTTGAAATTCTAATTTAATAATCCCGAAAAGAGGATTCACATATACCAATAAGTTCTATCAGGATTATCCTTTTTCCGAAGGCAATGCAAATATCCAACAAACTAGCTCCAAAAGTGCCTGACAATGCGGTAGTTTGTGCCTGAAGAGAAATTATCTTCTCAATCCAATAACATAGTAATGTTACAACATTTGATCTCGGTTTCAATTCTAAAAATTTTCGTCACGTCTAATCAACATCGACCTCTGACCAATGAAGAAATTGGAAGATAAAATTAGCGAAGATCCTGGGTTTGAGTCCAGTGCTGCCCTTAGATTTTTTTTCTTCCTAGGAGCCTGTTCTGTTCATGGAAATTTGTTAACTATGAGAACTCTGTCTGAAGGCGGCAGCGTACTGAGAAGGCTCCAGCTCCCAGTGATTATAGGTGTTTACGCGCCTTAAAAAAATAGTGTAATTATTATTGTATTCTACAACGATTGTAAATCATCTATATTATTTGCTATTGTATACAGGTCAGCAGCAGAGAAGAAACTACAAGGAGGATTTATGTACAATTCAGACTTACATTATGATTATAGTTAGTAAAATTTATATAACTGCATATAAACAGTATATTATTACATAAGTTAAACTAAATGCATTTCTCCCCAGTCTATGTTGTTAAGTGGAGCAATATGATTAATGATGCAAGTTCATGTATATAAGCCAGATAAATGATAGCCGCACACACGTCAGCTAAAGTTTTAATTACTTTCTACCAGCATCACCAACACTAATTCCTATTAGATTTGCGCACACAAACACTTAAACACACCAAAAATCTCGCAGTATACACTAACAAATACACACACACACACACACACACACACACACACACACACGCATTATATATACATATATACGGAGAGAGAAAGTTAAGGGAATGTGATAGAATGAGTATACATAATTATACTCATACATATGTATATACACCCATATACTACACTCTAAGTCAGAGCTTCTTAAAGAGGAATGTATAATTCCATCTTAGCGAAATATTTGATAAATAAATCGGTTACACACACTGCATTTCGTCCGAAACCGGTAAGGAATAACAGAAATATGCATGCTAGAGTAAAACTGTTGGAGTAAACGGTTGTTATAGATTACATTCTTGTGTTTGTAGCTTACAGTGTTTGTTGAGTAGTAAAATTAATAGTAATAATACTTTAAATATCCAAGAAATGAAAACTAGAAGAGAAAAAAATACAAAGTACCTTCGTCTGCCGGAGGTCGAGAATAAGGAATATGCTCACTTAAACAGAAAAACGAAAACAAAAAAAAAAAAAAATAGAAAACTATATACATAACATTACGATAGAAATGGATAAAAAGTAAGTGAATAAGAAAAATATCTGCAGTGAAATACTGACATAATTTCTCTTACTGCAGTTTATAGATAATTATAATTAACAAATCCACTTCAAACATTTTTTTTAACTAAATGTTTACTTATTTTCAATAATATAACAATGGGAGATCTAAATTTAATAAAATGACTTGATGTTTACTTATTACTTGACTAAATGTTAACTTATTTTCAATATTATAACAATGGGAGAATCTAAATTTAATAAAATGACTTGATGTTTACTTATTACTTGACTAAATGTTTACTTATTTTCAATATTATATCAATGGGAGAATCTAAATTTAATAAAATGACTTGTTTGAGAGGAAAGCAGAACTTCCCTCCTCTCCCCCTAAACATCTTTAAATGAACATTCTCGAAAAAAGTTTCAAACACAACTTATAAGTCCCCGTATTCATAGTTTGTATATTAAATTTCAAGAAATTCGTCGATATTTTTATGGAGAAAAACGCAAAAAAATTAAAAAGCTGTTTAGAAAAAAAACCACTTCAGTCAACCGATTTTCTTCAAACTCGGAAATTTTGGCAACATATTTAATTCTAATTAATATTATTTAGATGAGAGAATTGTACAATAAATGAAAATAGCACTTTATGAGAAAACATCACCCCCATTCCTCTTCTAAAAGCCGCCGCCTTAAATTAATTTTCTCAGAGAAATATTTCAAATAAAAATTGTAGCTGTTGTTATGTTTAAAGAAAATCGTTGGAGCTATTGTCGAGAAAATCCCCAAAAAGTGAAAGAAAACTATTCAGATAAATGACACTTCCGGCTGAGGAATTTTAACAGATAACTTTTTCGGATCCCATGATGATATCTAAACGGAGTATCAAGTTTGAACTTTCTGAGATTTTTCATTTTTGTGCTATGCTCTTCACATCCATATACATACACACACACACACACACAAGGGTCACAACACATAGACCATTTTCTAAAAACCACTGTTTTGAACTCAGTGGACCTCAAAACATTTACTTTCAGTGAAAACTTGATACCAAGAAATTTGGCATGATTAAAATACTTCCTCTTATTAGGAGTAAGAGATAGTAAAAATTAATGAAAACATTAGTATGAAATAAGCATATGAAAACAACTTTGTTTTTGGATGAAGTGGGTCGCGACTCCAAAAAGTTTAAGAAGCATCACTATAAGTAACTAAATACCACAAAATTGTCTATGCCGCACTTCTAAGTTGTTTTTCGATGAAGGGTAACCTTCTTAGCGGCTTAGTTCTTTTGGAGTTTAGTTCGGGAAAACGAGTTAACTAAGACAGAATTTTCACCAGTTATTGAAAGGATTGCAAATGTAAAAAATCTAGCATTGTCTTGCATTAAGAGACACCAATATGATCATGTAGCTGGGTAACAAAACTGGACTCTCTCGAATCAACACTGAACTAGTCTTGAAGTCAACCTTAGAAGTAGCCTAAAACCATTTCCTGATGTAACGCCACCAAGATCTCAAGCGGCAAACTCAAAGTTGCGCCCTTCGTCACGATACCTTTTTTCCATCAATCATTATCTTTTTCCCATAGTTATTAAAAAAATGTGTTCTCATTCATTAAGTTAATGCTATTGTTCTTGGAACCTTATTGAACAGTATTATGCATGGAGTTATTGGTAACTGCCAAATTGACCAGTAGGCATGAATACTAAACAATGTTATAGGTTGGTGAACTATCTTAAATCATTTATACAAACTATCCCAAAGTACCTGAAGGCATTAACTCTTTTTGAAGACAAGCGTACTTCTCCATAACTATTCTTTTAGGGAGAATTCTATCCTGATTATTAAACAATTTTACGGATTCTCCTTCTCATATCTTTTTGTTGACACTCCATTTATTTTCAATATAAGCAAAAACTAAAGGAATCGCAACTTTTTTTTTTTGACGCGCTTTACGTCCAGCTACCGAACTGGCGTGGAGGAAGGAGGCGGACAGAAAATATATTTTATTGTAATTTATTCATAATTAATACATCAAATAAAATCCAACGCCAATACTGAAAATAGAACCCAGCGCTACAATACTCGCCAATTAAACAAGGGTTCCAGTATTTTCACCGGTTATCTGCTATTAATTTTGAGCCTGCTTAGACAAACATCATTAATCAAGCTCAATGTATTTCATTTCTTTTGGGGATCACTTCGGCGAGAAAAGGCCAATGTACAGTTTGTACTCGTTAATCTCATGTTGTCCTCTTTTCAACTAATGAGCATGTGTTAGTTAGGGATTAGAAGGTAGTACACTGCCTCCCTCTACCCCCTAGTAGTACAGTCCCTGAATTTATTCGCTTCCCCTTCTGTGTTTTTGTTCAACCGAAAACCAGTTAAAAATTAAGCCTGTGTTATGATATATGGTTTCTGACATATATAACAGTGTCGTTTTCGATAATAGTAATAATGTAAAGGGAAGGAATTAGCTCAGTTGGAGCGCGATGGATTCCGACAACGCGGATCCCTTGCTTTGGAAAGGGCAATCTTTAGATTTTCTCTGGCTTAGCTCACGGTTCGATGATAGGTTCTCTGTAACAAGAGAATCTATACTGTAATGAGACAGTGTACAGAAAAGACTCCGGTCGACAATTACAACAGACCAGATCTTGACACGCCTAAAAAAAAAAAAAATGAATAAAATCTTATAATACAAACGCAGTTTTATCTTACTGCTAAATTTCCAGAAATTCTAATTGTCTTCAATCTTCAAATTTTTACTAATGTTTCCTTGACCTTCTTCTGAGTTATGGCTCTGTACAAATTACTAAAAATAAATACACGTCATAAGAAACCCCCATAAAATTAATTTTCGTCCAAAAATGTTTTATGTAATAAAAGTGATGTTCACACACACACATACACTTCTAACACGCGCATGCGCACACTCATACACACATATTATATATTTATATATTTATTATATATTATATTTCACTTTAGTAGACCAATTAAAAAAAAAAAAACAAATCCGAGACCAATCCAAAAAAACTGAAATCATTGAGGGGATAAAAAGAGTCAGCAAAATGTCATTTGCAGTTACCGATTATGTGACTAAATTCTTCCTTTCATATCTCTGGTTATTATTATTACATAAATGGTCATGTTTGTATTTACTGCCATTTTTTGAATTAAAGCTATGTTGTTCCCACACAGACTCCTACATATGCAGACCATTTTCTTGAAAAATTTGTTTACACTTAGGGCTAAGAAAGGTCACGTTTAGAGTAGTACAGTTCCACAAAACCTGATATAGTCGCAACATTTCCTTGAAAGTAGAAATCTTGTTACCATAGTTACTTTTGTGAAGATTTCCCTATATAGAAGTATATTTTTAATATATTATAGTTATTATTTTTTATTATTAATTAGCGTAAATAATAATATAGAATGTTTGATTAAAATTAAATTGTACCTACAAAAGTGGGATTATTAAGTTAATATGAAGAATGAAACTTTAGAAATTTGCAATGTTTATAAACTTACGGGTAGTAGGGTTACAACTAAACAATGGAGTCCACTTACAATAGCACTATAAAAGCATACATTTGCAAAGGTTGCAAACTTAGTGAGATGGGCACTTCTAACCAAAGTGCTTAAGAAGGGTAGATTCAGATGGGGAGGGGGAAATTAGTTATTGTTAGTAAGCAAAATATTATCAATAATATAATAAAATTTGAATTAAATTTTTGTAGTTTTTAATAAATCTAAAAATATTGATATTGTTTTAATTATGTATTGTCGATAAAATTTTTACTTTTTCTAACTCTGTGAGAGGAAGTATTGCATCGTATCAAATTTTAGAAATTCAAATTTCACAGTAAATACATGTTTTGGGGGCCTCTGAGGACAAAAACATGTTTTTAGCGAATGGTATATATATTTCTGGTATTTTATCCGTCGTAGTATGCATATTCCTTTTGTTCCTTACCAGTTTCGGATTTTCATCCATTATCAGAACAAATTCACCAAGTTCGTGTAGAGGGTTAACTTCAGCGCAATATTTCTGTCATATTCCTTTGCTTTGAAGTTAACTCTCTAATGAAATCTGATGACAATCCGAAACCGGTCAGGAACAAAAGGAATTTGCCTGCTACGATGGATAAAATACCAGATTTTATCCAGCATTGCGGACCCATCCACATAATACTTTAATATGTGGTCTGTGAAATCGTCAAATATGTCAAAACGAAAATATTGTAGGAAGCTCCATTTTTTATCATATATTATCATCCATTTGATAATAATTTTTTCGACAAATTTCATCAAATGGAAAATGCGATTGTATTGAATTCTTTTTTCGCGATTTTCTCAAAAAATGGCTCCAACGATTTTCTTTACACTTTGTATACTATCATCTGTCACTTGCATTTGAAGCGTCTTTTCGAAGAAAATTATTTTTTTTTTCAGGGGTTCTGGGGAATCAGCAAATTTAAGGATCTCCCGGGGTGCCAAGGCGCGGAAGGCGTGGAAGGCAGTGAGGTAGCCGACACCCTGGCAAAAGAAGGCGCTGTACCTCCTCTCATTCGTTGGAGCCCTTTTGGGGAATCAACGACCAAGTTACTCTCAGAAGAAATTAAGAAGGAAGAGGTGGCGAAAAGAGCTCGTTTCTGGAACACCATACTGGGACTGAGGCAGGCCAAGGTCAATCTTGGTAGTTATAACCAGGAAATGTTGAAAGCCTGCAACAGTGTGAGTAAGAACAGGATCCGTATTCTTATGGGATTCCTTAAGGGGCATTGCAGACCAGGGGACACCTGAGGAAACTTTGCCTACAAGATGATGGCACATGCAGATTCTGTGGAGAGATGGAGGAAACTCCGATACATCTCCTCACAGACTGTGATGCCGTCATTCAAAGAAGATTTAGTAGTCTGGGCCGTTACCAAATAGGGAAGGAGGAAATACCCACCCTAGAACCATCCAGGATTTCGGGATTCCTTAGGGAGCTCAACCTGGAGGGGGTGCTGTAGATGAGCTAGATAAAAAATAGATCAAAATAATGGTCGCAGTACAGAACCCTCAAAAAAATAAAAAGGCTCTCCTGTAAAGCCCAGGATCAGTATAATATATTATGATTCTGCGACCAATATAATAACTAAGAAAAATTAGCAGTGTTGCTAGAATTTGAAAAAAAAATTGGTTAACCGGAAATGCGATTTTACATTAGAGGATTTTGAATTTAGAATTTTCCCGGTTATGATTTTCTTTCAACATAGAATCTATGTAGTGGAAGAACGAAATGCAACAATAAATAGTTTTGTGAAAATTAGATAGTTCAAATAGTGTATTTAGTGATGGGGATAGAGCCAGGTATACTATAATCTAGGTTATTGCAATTAAAGCAACAAAGGCCCAAGAACCCGTTAGGCTAACTCTTTTGTAAAAGAAAATCCCGCGCTAGAGAGGACATTCCTTCAAGACAGTCTCATTCTGCTTTCAAAGCCAGAACACTTGCTTTAGGAATCGTTCTCTAAAAATCAGTGGCAGTTTCACAATATATTAATAAGTTTATATATCTTGCAAATAACTTGTAGTTATTATTTTAATAGAATATATTTATTGTTAGCAGTGGTGACTACTTAATTATTCTTATTACTTCTCTCCTAAACATATACACTTACAAGCCCTTTTACTAAACCGCTCGTGCTACATACTACCACCACAAACACATCACAATACATTTCATCTAACTGCACAAATGTAAAGGTACCACTTTTATTTGAAACATTTCTCGTTCAAAAAATTGATTTTAGGATGTTCTAAGAAATAAGTGATGTTACATTTTAAATATTATTTGGGTTTGCCTTTGATAGGCCTGGCATGCATAACCCACCTTCTCTATATTCATGGCAAATGAGTGAAATTTCATGATTAAAGAAAGTTGGTTAATTTTATAATTGTACAGGAGAAAGTAATCAGTTACACACGAGATATTTGTATACAATAGATACTTTATTTGTTACTACAATTAGCTTTGATTCTTAACACATATTCTTGTCCCAACTTTGGCAATTCTAGAGATTCCCTAGCCGGATAAATGTTAATAGAATATTTAACCTAAAATTATTCGCCACTATCCAAGATATTTGCCCAGCTATTTATCCGAAATATTTGTTATCTTTCCACCATATAGTTGCCTTAACTCTTTAGCCACAAACGCAAATAGGATAGTGTATATTAAATTGTATAAGTAAAATCAAAACAAAAAAATATTTAATAATACATATATAATATTAAATTTCACATTAATTAATTCATAAAGAAATTTGATTGAGCTCTTCTGGATTTATTTAAAAAATAGTCAAATTGAATTCAGACGCGGGTTAAACTCATCTCATAGGGGGGCAGGTAAAAAAGATTAAATAGGGGCTAATAAAAATAAGGGTGGCTATTGTTTGAAAGGATTTGCTAGTAGCTGTAGTAGCAGGCACCTGTTATGAAGGGTTGCCCTCCATCACATGGTTTAAGGGATATTTTGTAATTTCTAAATCACAAGAAGGAAACTACAAGAGAGGGTTTTCCCATATTTTATTTCCTAACAGATCAAAATTATTATAAAAATTAATATTTTGTGAAATCACAGAAAAAAAGTTCGAACCCTCATTTGGATTTCAGACTCATCTTGCTGGTTGTGTGGATAGAACCCAATGAACACCAAAAACATTAAATTGGAATACATGTTATACGAGTATAAGAAATATCCACAATAAAATGTGATTGGCGTTCTAAAGGCCTTGTCAAAGTCAGCTAAATACATTTTATATAAGAAATATACACAATAAAATAAATTTGGCGACCTAAAAGGCCTTGTCAAAAAAAAAAATTAAACCTATCGTGTACTAACTAATAAAAGAATAAACTACTAATACCTATTTATAAAAATACTTCTGGGCATTCACAAAATCCTTAAACAACTCTTCATTTGTCGAAAACCTACTCCTCCAAATGTAGTCTAGTAAGAACTTTCGAACTTAGTAACACATATGCGGCCAATTCGTCTCCTCATATCTCTTTTTATTTTCGACCAGTGGGATTCTATCTTTGGGTATGAACCATGTTATCTCGCGGGAGCACAAATTTAAGGAGTGGTTTACCTTATGTGGTGAAACCCTAACGAATCTATACTTTGGTAGCCTCGCCAGCTGTCTGTAATCACGGTAGTTCCCCGTTTAATGTTTTCGGCCAACACCCGTCTTAAAGTTGTGGCATCTCTTATATCCACTAAATATAAAAAACACTTTTTGGTTAACCTATCTAAACCACCAACTACCCAACGGGTCTTTGTTACTATACTACTGTTAAACTTTCTGCGCCCAAATGCGCTTTCATCCACCTCTACTATTGCATGTGCCCCCCCCCCCAATCTTTTCGCCGTTCTCAGTCAGCCAATTTAAAATTAAATTCTGAAAAATATTTAGAATTTTTGTTACGGTATTATGATATAATCTCGTTTCCCTAACTAGAGTGTTTCGAGGATACTTGAGTATCCAGTAAACCAACGCTAGCACTATCTTGTCCAATGGCACTTTTACTAAATTGAACACAGAGTTCGTTCTCATAAAAACTTTTTTTCGGTAATTTCAGTTCCGACAGCGATAAACTGGTTCTTTGCCGACGCCTGGGAAACAAAAAGAAACAAAATGCAAAATTAAAAATAGGTCAAAGTGTACATTGCATGATTACAGAAAGGTACCTTTGCCGTATTATGAATTAGGTCAAATATTTGATCAGTTGAATAAAAAAAAAATAAAGATAAACGTATTGCTTTTAATAATTTAAATATAATTAATTTATATAATTACGTACCGTTGGATTCGGTGATTTGATCAGTTCCACAATTTACACATACCATAAATTGACTTATTAGGTGGTGTGTTACTAAAAATTGTGCGATTCCTACGGCTGCCTCATGTTTCTCACAACTAGATAAACTTTTCAGAAATTCCATAATTCTATTCATTTGAATCTGTATGTACTTAGTGCTGGCATACGAATGATCAAGAAACTTTGAAAATGTCCCTTAAATCATGTCATGGGGGGGGGGGCAGGTAAAAAAGGAATTTACTGCTTGGTCAGACAATAGCCGGTGGTTAGAGAGTGTATACCTGGTCAACTTGTCACATGAGATGAGTTTAACCCTCAGTAGCTTATTATAGTTTCCTTAAAATTATATAATTACTTTCCAAACATTAAACACTATGGCTGCCAAAATGAATGATAAGTAGAGGGAAAACATTCCAGGAATGTTGATTCGAGAATTGTTTTCAAACTAACTGAGATCCTTAGTTCTACATTTAACCAGAGCATGTTCAATCTATAACTTATCGCCCCCCCTAATAAAAATAACTTGATAAGACACTGAGCATACTTTACAACACTATTAAAAATTTAGTTATAGAGTATTCTGCAAAACAAATTTATTATACACTATTTTTCTAATGTCTAATCATAACTTACAATAATTCCATTTTGCCATTAATCACATACACATAGTAACATAACCTTATAATCACCCCACATAATTATATACAACCAACAAGTGTGAGTAACAAGTAACAGAAACATTACGTTGAAGTGAACTCTTTACACGACGATAGATGAAAATCAGAAACCGATCATGAAGAACACAATTATGCATGCTACGACGGATAAAATACCACACGTTCAATCTATTGAGTAATTTTCTTTCTCTATGTTTTGATTCTCTATGTTGAAGACAGTTCATACAACGGCTGAAATGAACTCTGATCCTCTCTGGAGAAACTTCATCTCCCCTTAAGCATTAATTGAGGCCATGAAGACCACCCCGACTGCGGCGTTGGAAGTCCTCCTCAATCTGCCACCATTACACATTCTCGTTCTAGGCGAAGCCAGAATGGGAATACATAGGCTCCTGCAGGGGCCGCCTCCCATCACCTCTAGGCATGATTGTAATAACCAGAGGTTGATCGAGGAAATCAATGTGGACTATCTTCTGGGGATGCCAACGGATAGGATGGTTCCTAAGTATTTCTTCGAAAGGAACTTCCATATTGTTATACCGAGCAGAGGCGAATGGGGCTGTGACCCACCCCTGTTCGGTAACTCGATCTGGTACACAGATGGATCCAAAACTCCGACTGGGGTCGGAGCTGGTGTCTACGGGAGCAGGCCTAAAGTTAAAATTAAGACCAGCCTAGGGAAGTACGCCACGGTCTTTCAGGCTGAAGTCGTGGCGTTACAACTCTGCGCTAGGGAGATTATAAGGCAGAGGATAGTTGGTAGAAGAGTAGCCATATACTCCGACAGTCAGGCAGCCCTGAAGGCACTTTCCTCAGACCAAATAGTCTTAAGACTGGTGTGGGACTGCCTACTTGCCCTCACCGAGGTGGGTACTCGGAATAAACTGACACTCGCTTGGGTGCCGGTACATGCGGGGTTCCTGGGCAATGAGAGGGCGGATGCCCTAGCGAGGGAGGGTTTGCAGGATACCTTTATAGGCCCCGAACCCTTCTGCGGCTTGTCCAGGAGTCTCATCCAAACTTCTATCAGGGGTTGGATAGAAGATCAGCGTCTGCGTTGGTGGGAGGGAACACCAGGACAGAGGCAGGCAAAGCTCTTCATTAAAAGACATTTGCCTAAATTTACCAGAGACCTACTGAGCCAGACCCGAAGGGATATAAGATTAATTGTGGGTCTACTAACAGGGCATTGTAGGCTGAATAGACACATGCACCACCTACAACTTGCGGATAGTGCGGTATGCCGATTCTGCAAGGTAGAGGAGGAGACCCCGGCGCACATCCTTTGTGAGTGCGCCGGCCTGGCGAGGATTAGGTTTCTTCAATTGGGGACGGGCAATCCCGAAGCTGGAAGCTTCATGACGGAGCCGCTCTCAGCTTTGCTAGGATTGATTAGGAGGGCAAAGCTGGGGGCTGTTCTGTAACTTAAGGGGATCCACAATAGACCTCGACTTGTAGGTCGCAGTGGAATGAGGCTCACCCTCCCGCGCTTCTATAAGCATTAATTGAATGTGTTGATACTTGAAACGGTTAATATAAGTAAACACTAGGGAGTGGAAGTGGAACAATTAAAAAAAGTAAATAAATTTATGAAATGATTGTAACTATGGAAAGAGTTTGTTTTAAAAAGAACTAACTGCAAACACTTTACAGTTAAATAGAAGTTAGTTAGCGAGAGATAATAAAGAGACAGACTGGGTGAGTAATAATAAGAACATAGTAAATGGGTTGCTGACCGTAAATTTACTGTTGTAAAACGGTCGTAAACTATCCTGAACTATACAGCTGTCGCTCTATTTATATGAATCGAACTCTCCCTTCCTAGCCTGGCTTAGGTGAGGAGTAACTAACTTTTGATTCATTTAATGGCTGTTTCTCCGCTCTTCGAATCCTATGAATCTTTTATGTACGGATCTCATTATAGGATTAATAAAACAATAAGTATGGGTTATTATTATTACAGATGCAAAAATAGGATGTTCGCAAGATCCTATGTTCATAAGAACGGAAGTTTAATTTTTTGTTACTTTTTCGTAAGTACTATTAACAAGTATATTACTAGCTAATCCACTAGCTGTATGTTGAAAGCAGTGCAGGGCCGTATGAGTAAAATATACTCAAAATTTTAGTAAAAAAATAAAAACACTCGAGTACAAAACTCTTGAACATTTTCTGAAATCAATCAGTTTCCCAATGGTACCTTCAGTATGTATAATTAAATATAATTTTAAGGCTAATAAAATAAATATTCAATGAAATTCCAAGCTGAAAAGAAAATTGGCAATTAGAATTGTAATAATTGTGTAGTAAGAGAAAAATATCAGTTATTGTGGTGGTTCCGCAGAGCTGGATGTCTGTGTTTATTTCACACCAGATTTTTTTATTTAATTTTTTTTTCTAACACTTTCAAAATTCCAAGTAACTGCTGGAACTGACAGATGTTTATTTATTCATGTATCGTTTTATTTTCAGAGTTATATCATCACGTGGGGGGGGGGGAGAAAAAAATCCAACAACTGTGAACAGCATTGTAAACTTGTTGCTGTAATAGTTTCCATCAATGTCAACTTCATCAAAAACTTTCAACGTACTTTTTCACATCTCTCCACTACAGTTAAATGTTTCTCATTACCACTGACATAAACAAACAATTTACGAGCTTTTAATACAAACTTTATCTTTACTGTATTAAAAAAAAAAAAGACAGCATCTATCGAATCACGTATTTTAATTGATTTACTACTTAATCAGAAAACACTGGTTTGCAGAGGTGAATTATTTGATTATAAATCTTTTTTAAAATACATTTGCGAAAAAATAATGAATCCCTCCCCTCCAAAATTCTTTGTATGACACACACAAATTTCTATTTGTAATTAACATAATTCTAACTTACCAGTTTTCTTCAAAATGGAATTACTATGCTGAACAAAACATATTCGAGCCGTTTACGAGGAAATGCCAAAAAAACCAATGCCTATTCTGTAATTAGATTAAAATAACAAGAAAGTTAAAATACACTATTTTTCTAAAAAAAAATGACTTCAACAGGAATGAGGGGTTATATATATATATATATAGTTAGCGTATGAAATTGAAGCAAAATGTTTGAGTAGTTTTCGAAAAAAATCGCCAACTGAAAAATCTATTTAAACTTCAGCAGAGAACTACCAACAACTCTACATGCCTTTTACTATAAAATTGTTAAAAATAATTCAACATTTAATGAATTTACAATGCGATTGTGATCCAAACCGTCGGAAATGGCATTGGTTGTGATGTTCTTTAGGTTCTTTGACTCGAAATCTTGGTGTCTCCTAAGTGGAATATCAGTTCACGCTTTCTGCGTTTGTCCATTTTTTGAGATTTTGTTCATACAATCTCAAATACACCTGTAGATTTCATTAAATAAATAATTTTCATTCTCAAAGGATCTCTGGAAACATGTATTTGCGGTAATAACTCGATTTAACATAGCTGTAATAGAAAAAAATAAAAATTCATCGGAATAATGACAATTCCGATTATCGGATTTTGACCGAAATAGTTGTTCGAAGAATCATCCCCTTGCGGTATCTAAGAGTAATATCAAGGAAATATTGGACATGGCGGACAAAAGAGTGCTTAGATAATTTGGGCTATAGAGAAATTTAAAAATAATAAATACTCTGTAATATGTAAATCTTTGGAAGAAATAATAAATATAAATTGGATCATAATATATCTTCGTTAAATATTATATGATGTAAAGTAGGGAATTTTTTTCAATATATATAGAATAGAAATGCTATTGACAAAGATTTATGACATGTAAATAAACAAAAGAAAACTTCAAAGCTAATCGGCTTGGTGCTTAACACCGTCAGCCAGAGTTGTCATCAATTGTGTACAACACTATTTACTACCTTGAACACTACCAACTAACAAAATAAATAAAAGCAACATAAACAAAATAAATTTTCTTTTAAATAGAAATAAATATAACTTCTGAAGAACATATGAATAATCTTACAATCACTTTAAAAAAATAAATATCTTACGAAAATAGAATAAACTAAAAGAACTATTTGTAGATATACAATATTGATAGAGATGGGTTATCAATTTTTCACTATGTGCTCAATAGTTAAACTCCTGCACAAGTAGGCTTCTATATTTATAGGCATATGTATGAAAATTAATTAGGTTTCTCCAATTTGCACCATTCAATACATTTATTTATCACTTCATTCAGCGATAGTAACTTCTTACCAAACCACTACATGCGCCATTCCTGTAAAGTGGAGCATACACCCAAATAATGATAAACATCCTTGATTTCATTACTGCTACAAAGAGAGCACCTTCTTTTTTCCTCAGATCTACAATTACTGGCATTTAAGCTTTGAAGTTTTCTTTTGTTTATTTACATATTAGCTGTCCACGCAATTTAAATATAACTCTTATGACCTTAAATTATTGTGATCTGAGATATAATGATTTTCTTCTCTAAGGAACAATTTCAGATCCTTATACAAAATATGAAAACTAGATTTTTGCGCTTTACATATCATTTCATACCTAAATTCTTTTTTTAACGCTTCTAAAATATTTGTACACATATCTTCAGACAAATAATCCAACTGCGAACCCAATTTATTACACAAGTCTAAATATCTTTATGCCACGATATTCTCTTCTCAGTAATTTGCTTCGCTAAAATTTTAGGCAGCCTTGAATCCGGCATCAACAAAACCTTTTTAATATAATTAAAGTGCAAACTCATCGTAAAGAAAAAATCGGGTAAAGATTTGTTTCCAGGTATAAAATATACCTGGGGGAATTAAATGGTAACGAGAACAATCTTTTTATAAAGTATAGATTTAATTTTTCACTTTCCTCAAAACTACGGCTCTCCCAGAGACCTGCGCCGCATCTTTTCAATATATATATAAAATTGGATTTTTTGAATGTTGAGAAGCACAAAAGAAAAAGTTAGTTGATTTAGAAATTACCTGGCCTGCATCAGAAATATTTTCCATGATATCCTGCTTCTTTTTGTGGCCATCGATCGGTTTCGGGCGTTATCCCATCATCAGGATGTTTTTGTCAAAACAGTGTGATAACGTAGACTTGCACAGAGCAAATTTAGTTGATACACTCAACATTTACTTTAGTCTAAGTGTAAAGATTGTATCAACTAAATTTGCTATGTGCAACTCTATGTTATCATACTGTTTTGACAAAAACATCCTGATGATGGGCGAACGCCAGAAATTGGTCGATGAACACAAATAGAAAATACCTCTGATGCTTTCCAACTTTGCGGAACTAACCACAACTACCTGGCCTACGCCTACCATTACATTTATTGAAGGCAAAGAAAATTTCCCTCTTCTCACTTTCCCCGGGGTTGAGGTAGAATGTATAAGGTGGACTCTTTTAGGGAGAGAGGTCAGTTCAAAATTTATATCGCAAAAAGAGTGAAATATGTGATTAGAAAAAGCTATGCTCCTTATAAAATTACAGTAGTTAGTGGTGGATGTGCTCCAAGAAACCGTAATACTTCTTCAAGTCAGAGAGTCTGTAAAATATGTAAGTTTTATAAAAAAACAATTTCTCCAAAATGATAAGATACTTATGTTGTTATATCACAATATTATGATATCTATTTTTTGTGACATAGATCTATTAAATATTTTAATTATATATTTTGAATCTATTTATGTATTTGTTTTTTTATCCTCTCCAAACTTCTATATAAGCACAGACCCCACGAGATCCCTTTGGAAAGGAAGTGCCTTTCTAATAATAATTAATTATTGAAGTAATTGGTTAAAAAATTATAAATTATTAATTCCTTTTTTGTTTACACTACAATATATTAACATTTCAGTTCCCTTTAGTGAGAATGAAAATGTTGAGCAAATAATTGGAACAATCACTGAAACTATTGGGTTTCATTTTAATAAATCTATGATCGATTATTCCTACAGATTAAGGAGAAGGAAAAGTGAATGGACTAGATGCTAGTTTATAAAATTTATTACACTGAAAGACATTAAAAAAGTATACAGTAAAAAAAGAATGAATAAAGATAAACTAACAACAGCATTATTTTACAATTCACAAAATAAACCAATTTGCATCAATGAGCAAATTATCAGAATATAATTTTAGAATCTGTTTCAACAAGCTAAAATTCTTCAATGCTCTAGATTTCTTAATTATGTTTGGTTTAAATAAAATCATCTATTGGTTCGTCTGCAGCAAAACCATTGAACATCAGAGAGATAGAAGATTTAGTGTTCATGTTAACCAATAATGAGGACAGCTTTTAAGTGCAGATCAAGAAAGCAATGTAGATACAGATTTTTCCGGTTCACAACCCAACATCTGTCTATCTGTAAGAAAAAAAGAAAAACCTGCAATAAACTTTTCTAATTCTATAGACGATCTGTTTGTGATCTTTGAAAACGCTCTTTAAACTATGCTGCTCAGTCAAATATGTTTCCTTCAATTAAATTAAAAAAATAGCAAATATACTTTTAAATATTTTAATAAAACTTGGTATGACAAAGAATGTTGGAGGGAGGGAGGAACTAAAAAAAAATCTTTTAAAACATTGAAAACTATCTAATTTTATGAACACAATAGAAATAAACACATTCAGTTCAAATATAAAAAGTTATTAAAACATAAAAAAAGAACTTACAATAAAACCATTGAGATTTTGATAAATTGCGGCAATAGCAAATTATTTTGGAGCTCGGTAAAATGTTTTAGACATCCAGAATTAGACACGCTCATCTCTGCTAATGTATTACAAAATGCAGTACTACGAACCAAATGTAATAATGCCCTGGACCTTATTACATTTGGTTCATAGTACCGTATCATATGATTTTTATGGCTACCAGACTACTGATATCTATATCTTAAATACCTACTAATAAAATATTTAATAACACACTAACTGTTCAAAAAATGTGACATCTGCCTACCAAATAATTACAGAAGTATCTCTTTTAAAAACCCTATGCCGCAACAGCCCATGAAGGGCCAAGACTTACCAGATGGCCATTTGAATAGGGGGCACGGTAGCAGCGTGAGCACGCCGCAGTTCCCACGCCGTTTAGTTCCAGCCTTCGTTACTTAGGGCGCTACTAACTGTAGCTTCCCACTTTTCATCACGATGCTGGGTCAACACTGACTTTGCCCTCATGGGAATCGAAACCTGAATTTTCGCACGAAAGGCGAGTGTGCTAGCCACTAGATCAACGCGTGGGGATATCTCTTCATGAATTGTTTATTAAAGAATTAAATATAAATCTTATACGATCTCCCATTGATTAGGCAAATCAGAATAGTTTAATGCAGGAAAATCAATCTGGCTTTAGACGAGTTAGAACCTACAAGGACGACATGTTTGTTCTGAATAGTATTGTCCAATTAAAACTAAAAAAAAAAGGAGGTTTTCTATTTCAAAAGAGCCTTCGAGTCTGTGCAGCATTTCAATTTATGGTGTAAGCTGTTCAATGTGGGCGTTGATTCTAAAATGATTAAGTTATTGAGGAATATTAACATATAAAGTGACGTGTCTACTGTGCCTGTTCTAAAGTGAATTCTTGGAGCTCTAAATTGGGAGTTGCTGTAAAGCTATAATACATAGTATTGTATCGGGTCCAGGTATGGGGACTGCGTTACTCTAATGAAATAGAAGAAGTATATATCTGGTTTTTTAAAAGCCACTTACAATTAGCGAAAAAAAATACGTCAAATTTTTTAATAAGACTAGAAACAGGATTGCCTCACATCAGTTGGTGTATTTTAAAAGTAATTTCAATTATCTAATCAAACTTGTTAAAATGAATCCCGTAAGATATCTCCTCTAATCTCTTCTATTATTTTAATAAACTGTTGGAAATTTCGTGAAACAAAACGCATTCAAAATTTTACTGAGTAAATCAACTAATTGGTTAAAGATATCTATAGTTTATATTTTATACGTATAATAAACAAAAAAAATCATTATTATTTTACAAGAATCTAAAGAATTTAAAAAAATAATTATATCTGTGAATTTATATCTACGAAGAAATATATAATTACTTAGAGGATACCCGGAATTATTTTTACAGAAAGTATTTCAATATCATTCATTTAGAATAGTTTATCCAGCTTACAACATGAAGCACAAATATTATATTGAAATCACAATGAACTCTCACTTTTCATACAATATAGATCCACATAGAGAATGGAAAGAGTATACGTTCTCCGTAATTCTAATAGAGAAGAGAATTTGTATCATATTATATTTGTCTGTCCGGCTTATACCCGATTTACAAATCGATATTATCTCTCTTATATAAACTTACGATTCCTCTGTTTGGCCTAAAATAATATTAAATCCTACAACAAAAAAATGGATTTAAAAATATTTTCTATCATATGTCCTCTTTATTAAAATTAACATCCTATATATTTTGTGAATTTGTGTGTATGTGTGTGTATTTTGAATTGTGATAATGATAAATGTAAATTTAGAATAAAAAAAATTGTATAATAAATAAGTAGCTTAATTATAGATCGATAAGTTCTATTGTATTAATGTTTTTTAGCCTCATATTTTTGGCTACCTAATTTCGTACTATTTTGATTCGATTGTAATCTGATATGTAAATATATAATTTCAATTTCAGTTTTATACGTTTGCTCTATATTTTGGCTAGATATTACTAATTTGTTTGTTGATTTTATGTAAATGTAAACTTTATGTAATAGTT